>CM029603.1:78480621-78736348 GCA_017311375.1 Mytilus coruscus | reverse complement strand
TATTTGTTACCTCTTTTAGCTTAGAAACTATATGTTCATAATTTTGATTGTAACTGCCAGCATGTAACGACAATAATTATACTTGTTTATCGCTTATAAAAGTAAATTTTTAAGGCGAATATGGTGTTACTGTTGAAAACAAACGACATTCATATATTTTATGTTTTTTTAGTCAGTTGAATGTAGAAAACCACAATCACATACGTCGGAATAGGAATATAAACTCCAGCTTTCCATTTCTTTACACATCGAAGTTCCCTTGACGTAATTCTTTTAGGGCATGAAGGTGACATTTTTTAAAACCTCATTTCTGTCGGTACATAGCCTGGCCCTTTTTCAGTTGAATTCTTACTTCTGATGCAGATCCATCCTCATTGCAGAATATAATAGTTCGCTTTCTTTCCTTTGTATGATAGGCATACATGTGAGTTTTAATAAAAAAGTTATGAAAACATTAATGAAAATGACCTTACAAAAATCAATACTCTAATCAGTACGGCAAAATGTTTTGGTCCGTCTGTTGTTGGAAGAAACACAAAATGGGCCTAAAATAGATAAGTAGATGCAGCTATAATTATAATGAATTAACATGCATTCCTAGTAAGACGACAACTTGATTTAGATAACTAAAAATCCAACTGTAAACACTTTCCGAGTTTTATATTTACACATGCTAGGCAGAATTGTAAGTAGTACGAAAGGTGTGAAAACTCATTTAAAAGATACCAGGCTTATAATTTGGTTCGCAATACATCCGTGGCAATTGAATCAAAACAAGTTGTAAAGCCAACTGAAAAATTCTGCCAAATACGGATGATGCTATCTATGTCTGGGGTAGTGTTTCCAATTATTCAACATTTAATTTTCACAAAACGAACGTATCAATAATATCTCATGTCAACACAAAAGTGATGACTAGTGGGCTGGCGATACCCAAGGGGACGAAATGTTCTGCAGCAATCGATTTCCCGATTTCTCGATTTCTCGATATCTCGATTTCGCGTGAAAGTGAAAGGAGAAAACGCGAAAACGCGAAAAGGCGAAATGGCCGCATCTGGCCACCATATGTTTCTGATAGCTTAATCTATTTAAGTGAGTACCTCAACTACAAATTTCCCAATGTTTACTCTATGTAACTGCATCTATTCGATGGAAAAAAAATAAACATTCATTGCAGAAGAAGAAAACGAAGAAGAAGGAGAAGACGACGATTATTAGGAAAGGAAAGCGGACATATTTTTTTGAGTACGTAATAACCTCTTCTTTACCCGCCTTAAAATAATCTCTCAACTCCAATGTGACAATATGATGGGCTTCAAAAAATATATATATATCGTTTATCGGGGTTTTTTCGCGTGTTTTAATTTTCGCTTTGTTCGCGGCACATAAAGAAACGCGAAATTTTGACCTAGCGTAAATTTCCCTGCATAACCCTAGATTTTTCCCTGTCTAAACATTTCATACATTATACTGTTAATTGTCAAGTTTACACGAAATTGATATGCAAACTCATTTTACTCTTAAGGTGAAAATACAGTATCTTTAAAATCAGTCTTTTGTGTTATCGGCAGATCACAAAATTGTTCATCATTCATTAAGATCTCTGTTTTCATAAAATTTAAATTGACTTATCATACATGTCATCCATTTAGACAGCACAGCAATCAATTGCATGTTCAAAAACGTTATGGCGATTAGCGATGATCAATTGGGTGTCGTCATAACTCAAACATTACCAGTATTTTAGCTTGTAGTACTTGTATTTATTTGTTATCGATTTTCTGCCTGTCAATCAAGTTTATGTTGTTTACATCTTAAACAATTCAATACGGTGATTTTCTCGCGTGTATTTTCCAATTCAGCGAAAATTAAACACAGTGAAAATTTTATCTGCCGATTTTTTCATCAAATCGCGAAAAATAGCCGGCGCGAAAAAAAAAAGATATACGGTATATTTATATATATATATGTCTGCCTATGTGTAGTGACAACTGTAAGTTATACCTTGTCCATCGGATTTCTTATAATTAAGAAATACCAGGCGTTATGATATTTATAATGTGCCTAGAAAATCAACCTAGCAATGTAAGAGTAGATATGATTCTCTATTCCTTCCCCGACCGGGAATGTATGTAGGCCATATGCTGACATATGTTATAATAACAATTAAGCAATGAACTGGACATACGAAAGTTCTACAACTATCGATTGTCCAGATCGGTCAAACATGTCAATTAAAGTCAGCTTGATAGACATTTATCTGTGAATCTGTTAAATCAAAACTATTATTGTCAAACTAATAGAAATTTCAATAAACTGTTATATTCAATTGAATTTATATATATATAAACTTATGCTTGTGCTGTGATGGACACATCGTACCAGACCGGTTAAAATACACTGTTGTTATAACTACCTTGTTTTTTCACACGGTTCTTTATTTTTTGGTGCCATGACCAGGATACTGAGTAAGGTATGTGATTATTTTGTATTCTCTTTATTGATTTTTCTCGCAATGGCTGAACAACAATGTAATGTAGGGTAAGTTTTTTTCAAAATGTATCAATATAAGTTCAAAGTCTCACTCAAAAGGTATCTAAGAACGGCTTCAATTAGATTGTTGAAAGCTTTGATGGTTCAAATTAAAAAAAAATCAGGAATAGGTGTACAAGATGTAAGCACACTTGTTCATGCTCAAGAATTTTACTTGGATGAACTCATAAGAATACATGTTTTGTTAAAATAATGCGGATTTCACGAGCGAAAATGTAGATAATTTTACCTTCTGATTTAATGGTGAAGGTTTTTTATTGATATTTATTTTTATGTAATCATTATAAGGGTGAAGGACTTTATTAGGTATTTGACTGTATAAGTCGATATAAAAGTCTTGCTTACAAAATTTAATTAATATAATGATGAGATGTTTTATATGCTGTTAATTAAAAGACAGTATAAATATTATTAAAAAACTTGAGTATTAATAGTTTAGAATAAATTTATAGTAAGTTAAAAATCTTAAGAAGTTGTCCTTTTAGAGTATTTAACTGCGTGTACAATGATGAAATTAAAATATCTATATCTTGATGTGGAATATAATAATTTCTGTTTTGATTCATATTTTGAGTTGTTTTCTGAAGATACGATCCGTAATCCTAGAATAAACGAATTTTATGAAAACGAGTAAAAGCGCCTGCATAGGACAGTTTCATTTAAAAACCTTTTAGCGACGAAGTTAAGGGTATTTCTACGATGTTACAACCATGATTGTACAAATTTGACGCAGTTGGCCAGTGCTTAAGCACATTTTTTAGAGAAACAATAATTCTACGTTATTTAGAATCCAAACCCTTCTATCGCACAATTACTAAGGCATACGTGATGCTAAGCCATGAAAATGGTGCACATTTTTGGGTAGTGTTACAGTTGTTATGGTAACAGTTTTTCTACGAAAAAGAAAACCAGCTTTTTTTTTTTTAAACAATGACAGAATCATCTTCAGAAAATAGCGCATAAATAATAAAAATTGATACAACTGCTTTGTTTAAACTTAGGGTTTTAAGATTTTTAGTATTTCGCGATAAATGAAATATAGGATTATATATGTAATTGAATATGTTCAAAGGAATATTTGAACATCATCTATAATCAAAAGTGTGTAAATCAATTGATATAAAAAAGAAAATTTATAATAAGGGTTTAAATTGAAAATGTTTTCATTAATAGCATTGGTAAGGTTTACAACCACGGATTACAATATTAAAAAAAAAAAAAAAAATTTAAGAATTTAAATTTTTAAATATATTGAAATAAGTATCATTAATCGTAGACAATTATGCGGGTTACTTCTTCCGACGAGGATAATTTCCCTCTCGCTGAATTGAAAAAGAGAAATTAGCAAACAAACAAACAAAAAAAAAAAAAAAAAAAAAAAAAAAAAACAGCGCGAAAAGAAGGCCGAAAGGTCATCTATAATATCCGGTTCAAGTGGAATGTCAAATGATAATAGTTCTGATGGGTATAATTTCGAAAGTAGTCAAAATAAATCTGTTGATGAAATTAGAATACCAAAGAAAAATGAACAAAATTGCAGATAATTTACTTCTGTTTTAATTAATCATACTCATTCTAATTAATTGTCGCTTCAGATGAATCATCGAAAATGTATTGATTGTTTAGAATTCCTATTAATATCATTAATTGAAATAAACTCTTTGTTTATGAAAAAGGAAGGAAAGTGTTGGTTGAATGTCAAACCTTATTAAAACCATTTTCATTTTTCAGAGAGCAAAGTATATCTTATTATAATAACTGTTACTTTTTTGAGTAAATTGCTACCCAGTAGAACAAAATTTAATCATAAAATAAAAAAAAAAAAAAAAGATAAATAAATATGGAGACCATTTCATAAATTTTAGAGTTTTTATTTTCTAATCAATAGATAACATATTGATAATTTCATTTACCAAATTAAAGCAGAAAAAACTTATTGGGGACGACTTTGACGATAAAATAATAGACAAACCCATCTCAGGTCAATGTTACCTTAGAGAGTTGAAACTTTAGTTTCTTTATATCATCTTAATTTATGAACGGACAATTTTAAACAGTTTCGTTGTAAATCATGTCTGTACCGAAGTACGTACTATTATAATGCATATTACCTAACGAGAAAATTTGACATTTTCCAATTACAGATGTTGCATCCCAGTATGTTGACAGCTTTTCATGTTAACAATGTGTAAGAATTTAAATAGTCGGTGTTTGTCTATTGATTCAACACATTTTTAAATTTACAAAATAGTGTTAAGAAGGTATATACATATATAATATGGAGAAAAGTTACTATTTTTCTTATTTCAATTGCAGATGTTACATATCAGTAATTTTACAAGTCAAGAAATACATTACAAATATAAAAAAAAAAAAAATCTCATGTTTTATAATCGTCATCTGTGTGTTTATGGAACGTTTCATACTTTACATGTGATCGCAACTTAGATGCTTATAATGTTTCTTTAGGACCGGTTTATAGAGGGATTGAATTATTCAATTTGTGAGACACTCTTTTTCAATACTTTAAACATACAATCTAATATGGTGGCTGACAATCCCAAGAATTCTATTCTGGCATATTCCTTCAATCCAAAGAAAAGATTACTAAGCAGCCACCAATATCGACTTCAATATATTCATTTGACCCGGGATGCGTGCCTTTTGGGTATGAAAGTCATCAGCCCGCAAAATCGACAAGTATTCTAAAA
Organism: Mytilus coruscus; assembly: GCA_017311375.1. Lineage (NCBI taxonomy): Eukaryota > Metazoa > Mollusca > Bivalvia > Mytilida > Mytilidae > Mytilus > Mytilus coruscus. The sequence goes on along the minus strand of CM029603.1, from coordinate 78,731,084 downwards.
CGAAGCTAGGGTACTGTCTATGGACCTTTAAAAGGATTTTGTATCTATTAGACAGAAACCCAACAACATTGGAAATTTTCTTATAACCTAAATCTTGGCTGGGGTCCGGCCTATGCTTTCGCTCTAGGACTTCACACATATAATTATGCCCGCGTCTCTAGAATATTTTATAGTTTTATTAGGTATATTATTGACCAGTTTATGCCACCAGTTTATACATGGTTTAATTACGTGTGTGCAACATATAAAATATCTGATGGATATAATACTCAAGCATCCTTTGTCATGAATAGCTTCTTTGATCTTATTCAAAAGGTTGATAAAGAGTGACTAGTCTGCTCTTACGACTAACAAGATTGACCTTGACTGCAGTCCGACTTTCATAGTACCTGACTATATATCTATATCAATATGTGAAAAGTCTGGTTCACAAAAAGGTTATCGATTGAACGGGTGAAGTCACAAATTCCAGTGTTCTGGAAAGTTCAGTAAATTATTTATGTCATCGGTTTCATACCACAAACATCAAGCTGCATCTCTCAGTATATTTAATTCCAACTCAAAAATGAAGAAACAATCTAAATCCGACTTTATAATTAGTTTCAGAGTAAAAGCTACTACTGATCTACATGTCAATTAGTCTAGCGCCAACGGTTAAATCATGAATTCAATTAAAGATGTAACAAAAAGACAAACTATGATTTACCTAGCCCGCCCTGATGATAGTTGTCGTTTCATGCACGAAACAACAAAAGTATAGCCAGACTTTTCGAAAACTCGTTCTCAGTTTCAAGACCATGGATCCGCCCCGAACGAAGCGGTATATCATAAGAAAGTAGAGAAATGTTCAAACATCAACTTACACTCACAAATACATCTTTCATCTACGTACGATCAAGCTTTACACACACAAAACATATATTTGTACATTATAGATCGATGACGCAAAAGCATTATAAGGACAACAGGCGGTTCTAGTATAGGCAGGAGGTCCCCAGACCAGGGTCGGATTCAGGTGGGGGCGTGGCGACGTGCGCCCCCTCTTTCCACCTAAAATTTGCAAAGCATTAGTTGTCCTCATCTTTATAAAGAATGTTTCAATAATTTTACCTCAAAAATTTTTTGTCTCGCTCCTGGATCCGCCCCTGCAGACCGGGCCACCGTTATATGGAGCTTCAAATATGACAACAGCCTCGGAACCTATTCATTACCGGGTAGTCTCAAAAGATAAAACTCTCAATTTAATCTACATCTGTAAGCTGAGACTACCATAGTAGTACCTTAGTAGTCTCAGCTGTAAGTTATAATGTTTCGACATGTTCAAATGAGCAACATATTGAATGCATTCTTAGACTAGCTGCGTACCTAATCCAGTCAGGGGGATTACTTAAATGAATGATTTCTAAATCACTGATTCAAGTAACATTTTGTCCACAAATGTTGGAAGTAGGCGTTGTCTTTCTTTAATAATCACCTATTTAAGTAAAACAAATAAATCAGTAGACTAAGTGATTTAATTTCATTGTAGCTTTACATATACAATACTAATGATCCAGGAACTAATTATGTTGCTAAAGTTATCAGAACCAACATTTGTGTTGATAGGATGACTGGTCATGTCAGGTGATGACCTTGTACTGAATCTGGAATAATGACATGAAAATCACTTGTTTAAGTATCATACCTCTATTTTCTTCCAAAAAAATCACTTCTTTATGTATTATTATTTTAATTACCCCCACTAATTTCAATACCCTCGAACAGTGAAATTTTGATCGTGAACAGTAAAATTTTATTACATAATGATCCATAATCTGTAAGATGAAACCTTGAATTTTACACGAAAAATACTCCAAAATCTGTTAAGAAAGTATCAGTTCATTATATAAAGCCTTCATTATAGCATTTTTTCAACAAGTATAGAATTTACAGATAAATGATTGCATCAAAGGCATAAACCTTGCTACTTAAAAGAGGGGCGTAAAATGTGGGGGTTGGGGGGGGTATCTGCACGACGGGAACGCGAAATAAAATTGTGTATCTGCAAAATTTCTTGCACGACGGAAGAACGCGAAATAAAATTGCCCTTTACCACCCTCTCAAAAGAAGCAAAAGGTTCATTTTTTTTTTCAATTTTACTAATAGTAAGATATAATCTAAACCTATAGGTTTAAAATTTTGGTAAAACTACAAAATCACAATTTGTGAAAAAATTTTAAATTTGCTACTTAAGTAAGTGATTTATAAAATCACTTATTTCGATCAGTAATTCCACTGACTGTAATCTGGATGTATGTATGTACTGGTAAATTCCTCCGTTATCCGGAGAACCCTTCGAGAGTTGCGAAGTCAAAGTAGGAGCAGGTAGGGGCAAGTAGGCCAAACCAACGCCATAGAGTCATGCAACTGTGGAGCACCTGAAACCCTCACCATTTCCTTCTGGGGTGTCCCTGCTATAAGAACGAACGAGAGGATATGTTACAACAAATATCCAAAGAGGTCGGGAATAGAAACCTGAATTAGGCAAATATGCTAACGATCTAGACGGCGAGAACACCGAAGAGACAAAAGCCAAACTAGAACAGGCAGATTTGATACTGCTGTTCCTCAATCCCAATCTTAACCAGCGCATACTAATTTAAACCACAGAGAAGAAAATACGCCGAGAAAAACGCACCAAAGAGAAAACCTGCACATTGGGAAAATTCGTGCCAACAGGCCTTAACCCTCTTGCTGCCAAAGGGACATTTATGGTTTCTACACACAAAACTTGTTGATTGTGCAGAACGTCAAAGGTCCATGGTAACGTCACAATACAGATGGGCACTGATAACTCAAATTACGGGGCCAAAAGGACGATTTTGGCGGGAATGAAGCAAACTGAATTTAATGCATTATTTTTATACTTAAAACGGATGTCAACAATTGATACAGGATCATGAGCGTGTTAGTACTATAATACCAACTTATTTAACGTGTTTACTAATTACGTAGTTCGTCATTTTCAATCAAAATGTCGCTTACTTTCGAGAAATGTGCTAAAACTTTTTTCATATATCTTTTAATCAGAATATAATAATTAATATTATTATTTTAATATTATAATCGCATTTCTTATAAATAATCACAATAAAGGTAACTGTTATACTTGATTACGCGAAAAATTGATATTCACAATACACCCTTTATTAAAGAGAACTGGAAAATATTTGTCACACAGTGAGCTCAAATGCCGCGATTGACTTCTTAACTATTTTTATAAAGGTGCACAAATGTAACACGATATACTTGTATTGCAATATCATATTTCAATACATTTTATACCTGTTTCATCATGGAAGCAATAATCTAACAAAATTTATTTTCATTCGAAATGGGGATGTTAAATAAGTAGGTGACCCAATGATTTCTCTTCCTATCCAATATATCAATCATCCTTTCCCAATGGCAATCTCAATTTTCAGCCATTCATCTCAGATCTTTTACTTTATAGGACCTACTTAGCAGCAGATTTTTGTTCATTAGATCTCAGTCTCAGTCGTCCTTAATATTGCATGAAATACCTGCCAATGAACGTTGAGCAAAAAACAATTTATCAATGCATATGACGAACGTATTTTAAAAGATATTTCATGAATGCCAATTACAATGTGTATTTCATCATAGAAAATGGAAATAAAAATATAAGTCATGAATAATGATTGATTCAGGTTCACGTGTAGACAACAGACATTAATTTTAGAATTTCTACCCTCGTTTTTCTGTTTTTCAAATTCTAGTTTAAACATTTCTCTAAAATTTTGTGCAATGATTGCTTAACAGAATAATAATAAACGTGATTTAGAAATAAACAAAATGAATATGGATAATAACGTTTAAAAATTCTTTCCTCGCCTACCGAAACAAGGCTTGGAATGAAAAATGTAATCTGACACATATGATACTTTACAACACGAAGAAGTTCATAGAATCGGCTGCTTGGAGTTTTATCTATTTTTATTTGTATATGTCTTGTTTTTATTTTTATTTTTATTGCGTGCCGTTGTTTTGTTTGAGAGATTCTTAACGGTATTTATCAATCTTAACAAGGTTTACCAAGCTAATCAGATAACAAGGATAAATAAATTCTAGTATGTTAGAGGTGGTTAAAAATCAGTTATGCATTTCACTTGACAAAGATAAAAAAAAAAGAGCTTGTAGAATTGTTAGCAATGAGTGTATTATCTTCATTTTTTAACAATAAGAAATATAAAAAAAAACTATATTTCGAGTTAAAAGTTGTATTTTTAAATAATGTTGTATTAAAAACATCGTTTATAACGATCTTAGAGCCAAAATTTTTATAAAATTACTTTTACATCGTTTTTCTAATTACGGCTAAATTGATGCTGGAAAAATTATGGACGGCGGGAAAGCGCTGTTCTATAGAGAGGCACAAGTTTTGCAATGTCACAAATAAGAAACGTCAAGTTGCTTTTGGCGCGACAAAGCAAGAAATAAACTCGGCAGCAAGAGGGTTAAGATTGAGGATTGAGGGTACAGTGGAATCAGTGTACACTCCCTATCGGGATTAATGGAGATGTGTCAATAACGTATTTACAACAATATTTACAAGGACAATCCTCACCCAAACACAAAGGGAGTGCTAGGACATCGGAAAGTCTGTTATTATGGTGGAGGAAGCCGAAGTACTCGGGAGAACCGCCGGGACACTTGGCGGGAACAGACAAACCGGAGAGATATCAGAAGATTGATCTGTAGGTCAAAATAGGGGCAACCGAGCCCCTGGATAAAGGAGAGTAAAACTTGCGCTCCATATAATTGTACTTGATTATCACCCTTAGATATTTTGTCCTTACAGTTATATTTAGATGCACTTTCACCTTCTTCATGAACCAAAAGTATATAAATATCAGAAGCTGAATACACGAAAAGGTGAGTCAACAGATATTTGTTATTGCAAAAAGGAAATGAATTAAACTGGAGAAAAAGTATACATACTGTATCGTTTCTTGGTTGAAATGTCAAAATTAGACCGGCAAGTTGTAATTATAATCACGAATGAGTTAATCAGTTGGATAGAACTTTCATCTATGTTGTATAAAAAAATTGTAAAAATGCTTGTAAAGAAGATTTTAGTATATGTTATATAAATGTTTGGTTGATTACATTTATTCTAAATTTTGGGTACACAACATTTCCTATGGAACGCCTGAATATCATTTCTATTAGTAAAGGATTTATAAGTGTTTGTTTTTTTTTATTTGAATTAATTTTACTGTAGGGCTTTCAATAGAAGGCGGTAGGCGGCGATTTTCGCCGTCTACTTGAAGGAAATCCGCCGCCTACTTTGCTCAAAAGTATAAAATTAAAAAATCAATAAAAATGACTGAAGGGGAAATTTACGCTGTTGACACAACAAAGGGGGATTTCCGATAAAGCGTGGTTTATATTTATAACCTTTCCCTATCTACGTGAAATGACCCGAGTAGTCCGTCAACAAGAGCAAGGCGAAAACTACTGAAAGTAGAAACCAGCAGTAGGCACCCGAACACCGTTCGTAAAGAGATTCCTGATTGGTCGATTTACAACCGGTTTTTTTAAACGACCTACGATTGGTGTAATTAAAAGGCGTGAATGAAAATGAAACGTAAACAAAGTGACATCAGTCATTGGATAAGGAAAATACAAAAACAAGGTGCTTTATAAATATTGAATGGAAATACAACTTATTCAAAGAAGAACACTGTTTATTTTCACAATGTTAAAATAAAATAAAAAAAAAAAAAAAAAAAAAAAAAAACGCCGATAACAATGTACAGCCACTGACCCACGTGTTCGCAAGGACATCGATCCCACGTTTGTTTCAGATTTCAATCCTATTACATAGAATCAACTAGATGGACATTTTCGTTTATAACAATGTGGACTTTGTATTAGAAATTAAATAAATTGGTGTCATGATCTACTTTTCTTTTTCTGTAAAGCTTTGAGTCGAAACAACCAAAGGCCCCTCTAAGGTCTTCTGACTTCAATGCACAATACAACAATGTACCCACACTCAATGCCCATGCCAAGGATCATATAATTTTCCTGCTAAGGTTTTGTATGCCTCTGTGTCCACTGAACTGAATGTTTATGTCCCATTTAATTTATATTTTATTTTCCCTGAATTCTTAGAAGTTTAATCCGGTATTAATTTTGTATATACTTTGTTATAAAATAATTTAAAACATTTTAGTGAAGCATCCTCTATTAACTTTACTACAGATGCATTAGATAACCTGGTTAAGACACACGAGCCAATACATGAAATAGAACAGGAAATGAAAGAAGGTGGTCGATATGGGTCAGTAGAATGAACACCAACTCCTCATCAATTAGAGGAATTAAAAAACCTTCTAGAAAAGTATGTAAGAGCTTTGAAAGAAAATATTGACAGTAGATTTTCAAACGTCTTGCCAGTGTTGACAGCATTTGATGTTTTCAACCGATCCTTGTACCTGAACGAGATGCACTGTAATTTAAAAATTACGGGGTAGAGAAAATTAAAACAAAAGTTGATCACTTTTCGATTGCACACCAAACAGAGGAAGACAGAAAGGACTACAGAGATGAAGTATTAGCTAGCTGGGGGTTGTTTAAGTATGAGCTTCTCAAATACAAACACAACATCCCAAAAGAAATTTCAGAAGGAGCAATGGGTATGGCAGATACAACTCCTACACAATGGGCTCTTCAGCAGTTAACAAAGCAAGCTACCATTCATTCAGTCACCTGTTATGCTTTATCGAAATTTTTATGTCAATGCCCGTCTCCAATACATGGCCTGAACGTGGTGCAAGTGCCATAAACAGAATAAAAACTAGACTGAGATCGTCATTAAAAGAAGATATGTTACAACCTTTACTTCATGTAAATATCAATGGAAAGATAACACATGATTTGGAGACCAACCAAGTTATGGAACAATGTGTAGTCAATTTCAAAACAGAGAAAAAGAGAAGGAAACTGCCAAACCCTAAACCCAAGTCAACTGAAACCGAAAACATAACTGTCAGAGCATGCAGATGTTTCTGTACAGGTGGAAATTGATGATCAGGAAATACAAATAGTTAAAGACAAAATAGAATCAATTTCTAAACTGGCATCAATTCTGGGAATTAATAATGAATCGGATGATAACAGTGATGTAGAGTGTTAGAGTGATTGCGACTATGACTTTTAGAAACTACAATGTTAAGCCCATTAAAAATACAAGATCTTAATCAATATCAATTTATTTTTCTTTAATTAAGCAGACCCATAATCATGATCACCATGCTCATCTTGACTTGTCTGTGAATGTCCATAATTGATCATAGTTCAAATTACAATTTACAGTTAATGATAACATCTTGGTAATATTTATATTTTACATTCCATCTAAAACTCCTAAAAAGTATTAACATCAAATTTCACTCATTATATATAATTTACTGCAGCGGAAAATCACAGTTTTGGTAATATTAGGCAGTAAAACATAAGATGAAGAATTGTGATACTTTTCAGTTTTGAAGTTCACACTTTATGTACCAGAAATGAAAATCAATACAAATTAACTCAAGAAATATAATAAAATTTTATTAATGAATAAATATGATCTTCTGAGGACATGGTTTCAATCTCCAATGCCTTCATGAATCTTTCCTTTTCATTTGGGTCAATTTTTCTTTCTTTCAGGGTTCTTCTTCGGTTGATAAGTTTCTAAAATAATCAAGACACATATGTATACCTTAAATGTTTAACTCAGAAGATAGTGAAATAAGAATTTAAGTAAATACCACTGTTTGCAATGTACATGATGTATAATTTGGATTGTTTCCTTGCATTACTATCAAAAACGAAATTGAAATCGCTATAAATAACGAATAATTAAATATTGGTACCCTTGTATAGTTGTTTTCGTATACAGCATAGGCATATCATAGGGTCCCTTAACTCATCATCAATTTCCTTATTCTGGACCAAAACTCATAGTTCGTTTATTATTACTTTAAACACACTTGTAACAGAAAGAAAAAAAATGTGGACTAGTCTTTCTTGTCCTTTAAATTTAAAAAAAAAGGATTGTCACTATAGGTGCATTCAGTTTGCATACAGGGGACACTGTTATTTGAAAGGTGGGATATACAGTTCATAAAAGGCAGAAACGTATACTTGATTTGATCTGATTTGATAACAAAATATTTAAAAAAAAAAAAAACACATAACATCCATCCGGACTTTACTATATTTTTGTTTGGTTTGGCAACATGTAGGTACCGCGATTCCTCTGACGCAATAGAACGACCATAAACAATCGGTATCAACATCATTGAATGAGGAATCGGATGGTATATGATTTTTTAAAAATTTTGAATAAATGTGCCGCGTCAAGTCTAAGCCAGCAATTTCTATGTTTTCTATAAGGAGTGTGCTCTTTCGTCCCACTGTGCAAGCAAGTTCATAAAAAGCCTTCAGACGTCAAAGCCATCTCGGACTAGGTATTCGATTGTTGTTATAAGATACATGTAATACTCACTTTAGTACTGTACCGGCTGCAGTTTTTGTGGTCCACTTTAACCCATTTGTTGTTTTATTGTGTTTGAATCCGTCACTTACAGATTGCTGTAAAAAGTTTAAAGTAAAAATTATTATATATCGAATGATGAGTAATGTATTGAAAAAAAAAAAAAAAAACGAAAACAAGTATGTTAAATGATTACACTGTATGCATATATTGATAACTAAATATTTGATTGGTTAAGGCTACTAGTATATTCCAAGTGACATTAAACAAAACTTAATATTCCCATGTGAAGATCAAATCCCATGTGCATTCCCCTATGAACATTTCAAGGGACGTAACACGGTTCATACTGTTTAAACAGTTTTACATTTGAAATGTGATCTTCGATCGCCTCCTCTCTCTGTTTACGGATTTAAACTTAGACATACGAACAAAAATGCCATTAATGTGTATATTCCCATCTTTAAAACAAGGAAAGATCGTTTATATTATAAGCCTCCGTAGGTCAAAATCGTTTGCTTTCAACGTTGTTAATATAATCGGAAACTTTTTTACTATCAATGCTGAACCTCTTACGAAGGATTATATTTTATATTATAGGACTTATTCAGAGGATAAAACAACTGTAAGAAATGAAATACCTTTATATATGCAGGCACGTGAATCACATTTTTACTTTTAGTCTGCTTTCCATTTTCTATTCTTTTTCCAAACTTTTCAACATTGAAAGGCATTCTCCAACAAAGGCATTTTGTTTGCCAAACTGTTCTTGTAAAAATGTCCTTTGGTTGTCAAATAACTTATCAAGTGTCTGAAAATACAAATATTTGGATATATTTAAACTATCATTGGTATTATTAATTCACCAATCATGTGTCAGTTTATAGTGTTGCACCTTGGATAAGACTTGAACATAATTATGATGTTTGAAACTTGTCTCAAAAACGAATAGCATGAGATCTTAAAAATAACCATGTACACAACACTATCGCCTACAAAACTTTAGTATAAATTGCGTTTTTTTAGTTTTGTTTGAAATACTGACAATTTTAATTTCGTACAAGAAGAGATAATTCATATGACAATATGCAGTTCACTTTTATTGCACACAGGGCAGATAAACTGTGGTACATTTTGGCTGTGTAGTTTATGTATTCTTAAAAATTTTGAAAAACTTATAGATTAAATGTGCGACATAACCTTGTTAAATATATATAAATATAATATATAAAGGGGTTATATTGATAATCGAACGTGTAAAGCTTTCAAATAAAAGAAATCAAATGAAATGTGTATTTCTTTTTTACGCAAAATGGATCATTCGTTAGTCGAACTGGATATTTTTTATTATATGTTTTCGTTATGTCCAGCGTTCCTTTTTGCAAGACATTGATCCATACTAGAGTATTTATATTTGCATGTAAATGTACTTGTAAGTTGTACATAAATACAGAACATGCATTGAGAAATAAAAACCAGCGGTGGAAACTGCAGTGAAGCTCATTTTACTCCTTTTTAGTAAATCTTAACTCCTTGGCTATCGATGTTCGGCCATAATTTGATTTTTAGAAGATGTCAGCTTTTCCTCACCCTGCCATAATTGATTTCTTGTCAGCTTCAATTGAACATTTATACTTCACGTTTATAACATACATGTCCATATATACTCCATGGATATTTGAACGATACCTCTGGCTTTAATTAAGACATGCGAACTTAATGGTAAAATAATTAGAATTTCTAAAGCTTAGTTTCTTATTTTCGATAGACCTGTATGTATTGGCGTATATACTAGCACTTAAGATAATACAGTGTTTTAATCTTAATCAAAGCATGGGAGTTCTATATTACTTCGTAGGTTGGCTTGTTTACACTAACATACCGAATCATAAAGTATTGTATAAAGAAAAAAACAATTGAATAAAAATACAATAACTGTTCAAAATGGATCATTCGTTAGTCGAACTGGATATTTTTATTATATGTTTTCGTTATGTCCAGCGTTCCTTTTTGCAAGACATTGATCCATACTAGAGTATTTATATTTGCATGTAAATGTACTTGTAAGTTGTACATAAATACAGAACATGCATTGAGAAATAAAAACCAGCGGTGGAAACTGCAGTGAAGCTCATTTTACTCCTTTTTAGTAAATCTTAACTCCTTGGCTATCGATGTTCGGCCATAATTTGATTTTTAGAAGATGTCAGCTTTTCCTCACCCTGCCATAATTGATTTCTTGTCAGCTTCAATTGAACATTTATACTTCACGTTTATAACATACATGTCCATATATACTCCATGGATATTTGAACGATACCTCTTGCTTTAATTAAGACATGCGAACTTAATGGTAAAATAATTAGATTTTCTAAAGCTTAGTTTCTTATTTTCGATAGACCTGTATGTATTGGCGTATATACTAGCACTTAAGATAATACAGTTTTTTAATCTTAATCAAAGCATGGGAGTTCTATATTACTTCGTAGGTTGGCTTGTTTACACTAACATACCGAATCATAAAGTATTGTATAAAGAAAAAAAAACAATTGAATAAAAAATACAATAACTGTTCAAAATTAAATAAGCGTCTTGTATATTTCGCTGTTAGACTGTACTTAGGGTCTATGTAATGTTCACAACTTTAATGTTCGTATAACTTCCTATAACAAGTATAATATATTCACAAACAACTTGTTACCTCAAACACATCTATGTAACTACTGATCAATATATAAAAGTTCTCACAAGATCATACAATTAACATCTGTAATTAATTAGCTTTATGTTTCAGAATATTTAGATAAATTTATAAATGGTTTTGCAACTCCAATGTGCATTCAAGGAACCGTACAAGCTGTCACATCAATCAAAATGAAATATCATTAAACTGATAAAAGTATCCTTATCAAATTTTTGATGGAAATAACCACGCTACAAAATGATAGAATTATAATATCGCCTCATTCATGCCTATCAATTCCCAATCGTCATTATATTTCGTGGAAGTATGTCAATTTAATACTTCAATTGGTTACACAAATATGTTCATAAGTTATAAAGTAAATTACCTTAATACACGAGCTGGATATACGTGTAGTGTTTTCTTGTTGCACTCTACCCAGTAAAGGGGTACTGGTTTGTCGGGTATACGACCGAGGAGTATCTTGTGGCCCTCCACAAGCACCTGACGAAACCGACTGGGCAATTTACTATAACTGGACTCTCAAAATGAGGCCTCCAGATCTGTGCAAGACTTAGGCTTCTTCATTGCTCAGGGACTTCTGAAGTCTGTGATGACTCAAAGAACAAATGGATGCTGTTGTCCCCAGTCTCAGGATCCTCATCAGAAGACATCAAAGAGTTGAAAGTTGACATTTTGAGGTATGTGCAAATCGTAGAATTTTGAGTTAGTGTTTAGAGAGTAAATTTTGATAGAAGTAAATAGGTGTATAACTTCTGATCTTTATAGCCAACTTGCATTTGTTACAACTGCATGCCACATGACCATAAACAGATTTCTCGTATGCAATTTACATTGATCTTCGATAACATCAAATTTCTTCATCTCTATGTGTATAAGGGATCAAAGCTTCCGTGTTTGACATATTAACAAAAGCACTCCTCCTTTCTAGTTAGTTATACAATAGTTAGTGAATGGGACGGAGAAAATAATTATTTGCAACAATTGTGATAATGGTTCAGAAAGGAACTTCAAAACTTACATTGTGCTACTCATTTACAAATCAAAGTAAACATATATGAGGGTCGGTTGAAAACAAAACTTTACGACAAAAGAGATGATTTCAGCTTTCCAATTGTGAATTTTCATTTTTAAACCAAGAGTTCCAAATGGTGAAGTTGAAATCATCACTTTGTAAATTTTACGGACGCCATCACGAGTTGGTTGACCGTTATGGAATATCCGTTTCACAGATGACATCGGATATGTTCCTTATGTCGTTACTACAATCCCGTTCCCTTTTCACGAATATGACCTACCGAATTGGACTATTTACCCTTATTTGTGACATTTTTATCTATTGTGTCTGTTTGTTTTGTTCACACATCGTTGTCAATATAATGGAATTATATGCGACTGTCATACAAGTGAGAGGTTTAGCTAGCTTTAAAACCAGGTTCAATCCACCATTTTCTACATAAGAAAATGCCTGTACAAAGTCAGGAATATGACAGTTGTTATCAATTCGTTTGATGTGTTTGAACTTTTGATTTTGCCATTTGATTGAGGACTTTCCTTTTTGAATTTTCCTCGGAGTTCAGTATTTTTGTGATTTTACTTTTTATATATATGGGCTAACATATTTGTATACATTACATGAACAATATTGTTTAATTACCAGTTCAAGAAAATCTTTCAATATTATCATGTATAGATAGACTGATTTATTATGATACATGTTTTTATCATTCATATACATTTGATATTTTATGATTATTTTCCTTTTTCTATCTTTCAATAAATTAAGGTCTCATATTCAAATGTGTGTAACCATCTCCCTTTATTCATTTGATTACATGTACAATAATCAAGTTTAAAAATCAAAAACTTTTCACAGTAACAATTGTAAAAGATGTTTTAATAAATTATTTAAGGAAACGATTTTTTTTCTTAAAAAATATTCTGATCCCCAATTTTTTCCGAAAACAATATTCTGATCAAGCAGATGACAAAAAAAAAACATTCTGAATCCAGACTTTCCCCATACCTTATACTTCCTAAACACAAATGTAACAAAGTTTATCATTATGAAATTAAAGGGATTGTCAACTTCATTTTGTTTTTATTGTATACATATCAAAAGTTAACATATTAATTAATCAAATTCACAGCTTGTAATCTCATCTTATCAGATTAAGTAATTACACTCATTAATTTTATTCATTTGGAATGCAGATGCTGACTATTACGGTTTTGTTTTAACGACCTTGACTGGCTAAAAGCCCTTGCACAAGTTTAATACCTTTTTATCAATATGCATCATGATTTTATGGGAAAAAGTGTCTTCAAATTATTCAGAAAAACAGAAAAAATGTATTTTATTTTACCTGTACTTATCAGGTATGCATGTATATGTTACGGACCATATGAATGTTTGGACCATACTCGTAGATTATAACAAACTTAACATGGTAATTGTTAATTTGTTTACACGAGAAATGACAATTTGTCGACTTGGGAAGAAAACTAAAATGTCCGTCAAAAAGTGAACTGTTCTCGTAATAGATGAAAAGGCCAACAGAATAACGTCGCTTTTGATTAACCAGACAGAAGGATATAAAACAGATACTGCAAGATACAGCCAATATGCTAAGGAAAAAATATTAACTCAAACTCTATAGAGTGGGGGCTATATTGCAATCACCTTGTCTGTCCGTCCGTTCGTCCGACAAATATTTCTGTCAAACACTACTACAATATGAATGCGGGGAATGACTTCATACTTGGCCACCAGCTTAACAGTGATAATTGTACGTGTGAGCACTTTTCAGATTTTTCAGATACCAACTTCCTGTTTGCCGATACTTTGAAAAATTTTCAATATGTAAAATGAACCCATAAGCAATACCGTAGCGTAAAAGATTTTCCATATCGGTCCGCATTAAAAGGCGTCCATTCATCTACCTTGGATTTTCGTTGGATTGGTATGGGAGCCTAAAATTGAGCATTCCAGATCAATTATATTCACTTACTTTTCATATACACTTTATCTATTCTGACGTATGACCAGAGATTTATAACAGGAATTAAATTTAGGCAGAAGGTACCTAGGTGTATTTTGGGGGCCTTAAAATGGTAAATCTTTTGAAGGGGCCCATGAAGGCGATCTTCCTATATCTACCTAATGAAGCTAATATAAATCAACTTGAAATAATTAAAAAATAATTTCCTGAGGTTAAGCCGAGATTGAATACTGACATTTGTGCAAACTTTATTATATTCATACTCCATCAAACACTCATAACAAACATAAACTTTAAGCTACCTCTTTACAAGCAGAACCAAATACTATGAAAGTTCCAACTATGTACTGGCTTCCAAAGCTGCACAAAACTCCTTACAAATATAGATTTATTTCGTCTACAAGCCATTGTTCTACTACTAAACTATCTATTCTACTTACTAGTACACTTGGTACAATCAAAAACCTGGTAATAAATTGTTCAAATAAGGCCTTTGAAAATAGTGGAATTAATTACTTTTGGAGTGTCAAAAATTCGTTGGAAGTACTTGATAAGTTGCATGCTTATATTGGTGATTTCGAATCTGTTCAAAGTTTTGATTTTTCTACCTTGTATACCACGTTGCCTCATAATCTTATTAAGAAAAAATTCACACACCTTATTAAATGGGCATTTAAAAAGTCGGAATGCGAATATATATGTTCAAACTCTTTTAGGTCATTTTTTAGTAACAACAAACAAAAGAACTATGTCAATTGGACCTGCTTTGATACTATAACTGCCCTTGAATTTTTACTAGATAACATTTTTGTTCGCTATGGAGATTCCGTATATCGTCAGGTTATCGGAATTCCCATGGGGACTAACTGTGCACCACTTATTTCGGACCTGTTTCTGTATTGTTATAAGTTACAATTTCAGACTAAAATCAGCAAAGACCCATCGAAACAACATCTGATTAAAAAATTTAATAACACTTTTAGATATTTAGATGATATATTGGCTCTCAATAATAACGACTTCAGTATGTACACTAAAGAGATTTATCCCGCCGAACTGACTTTGAATAAAGCTAATACTAACAATGAACACTGCCCTTTCCTGGATCTTGATAACTTTATCTTTAACGGGAAGCTTAATACCAAAATTTATGATAAAAGAGATGATTTTCCATTTCCTATTGTTAATTATCCATTTTTAGATGGTGACGTTCCCTTGTCGCCATCTTATGGTGTTTATATATCTCAACTTGTTCGATTCGCTCGTGTATGTAGCAACGTATTTGATTTCAACGAACGAAATCTCTGCTTTACTGAAAAATTATTACACCAGGGTTTTCGATATCACAAACTAGTCAAAACATTTACTAAATTTTATCATCGGTACAAGGACATCATTCGTAAATATAAATCAATATGCAGACATCTTATACGTTCAGGTATTTCACATCCAATATGTCATGGTAATATTCTTTACAAAGCACAAAAATGTCGACATTCACCTCAAAAGCTAACCAAACCTTTAAACAGACTTATTCGGAAAGGATATAGTTACGATGCTGTTGTCAAGTCATTAAGGATTGCATATTTTGGTATTAATATTGGATTCACTCATAAGGTCTTTGCATCGGAAATAAACACATTTATTCTAAAACCAGTTGTTGGCATGGTACGGGTTATGTTCTTCTCATATATTTTATGATGGTTTGATGCTAAACCCCTAACGGGAGGGATTGTACTTGATTTTCATATGATGAAGACATAATCTTTCAATCAGTTTAACTGAGGTCTGGAGCTACTTCTAGTAGTCCTTTGTTCATTTATGTATCATTGTCATTTTGCTTAGTTTCTTTTGTTACCTATTCTGACATCGGACTCGGACTTCTTTTAAACTTAGTTTTACTGTGCGTATTGCTATGTGTTTCTTTATTCTACATTGGCTAGAGGTATGGGGGAGGGTTGAGATCTCACAAAACATGTTTAACCCCGCCGCATTTTTGCACCTGTCCCAAGTCGGGAGCCTCTGGCCTTTGTTAGTCTTGTATGTTTTTTAATTTTAGTTCATTTATATGTTTTGGAGTTTAGTATGACGTCCATTTTCACTGAACTAGTACACAATTTTATTTAGGGGCCAGCTGAGGACCACTTCCGGGTGCGGGATTTTCTCGCTGCGTTGAAGACCCATTGATGGCCCTCGGCTGTTGTCTACTCTTTGGTGGGGTTGTTGTCTCTTTGACATATTCCCCATTTCCATTCTAAATTTTACTCATATTATTTCGTAATTGAAGGATGGATAAAATATAGAAATAAAGAAGTTGCATCATACAAATGACACATCTATCCACAGAGACCAAAAGATGATGATTCAAGCAAACATGTTTGATAGACGATCGATCTTCAACAATGAGCAAAATCCATGCAATGTAGTAAAATGCGAAACAATTCAAACGATCGAAGAGCACCAACTGCCTAGATATGTTATAACAAAAATAAACAATATGATAGACAGCAACTAATCGGGTTCCTGAAATTAATTTTTATCCACTGAAAAACTCGAATTTACAGGTCTCTGAATCTGTGACCATACAACAGAGGAGAAATGTTTAAGAAAAATAAGCACTATGGGCTTTTGATTGACTCGGACATTTCGGATTAAAAAAAATGTTTGGGTGAAAAACATAAACCTTGATTGCATTTTTAATGAATAGAAGCATACAAAAAAAAAAAAAAAAAAAAGATCAACACGGGAATAAAGGACCAGCTAATTAAAATCTTTGTTTTCTATACTGTGCTAGTATAGAAAACAAAGATTTTTATAGCACTGTCCATATTTTTAAAAGATAATATTAAATTTTAAAACTATTTAGATAGTTTAGAGGACAATTATATTAATTTAGTTTTATGTATTATGTCGTAAATGTAGTTAGATACCCTGCATTTATCACGCTTTCCCATTGAATAAGGCAGAATTGCTGAAAGACTCCCTCCGAATTTATAGAAATATATCATTTAACATTTATCAATTGTCTTTGGGTGTTAAATAGATACACCTAGCTTCTCGGACTTACGCCCTCGTTGTATATCTAATAACTTTAGTGGTGTATGTATGTTCTTATAGTATTTACAGTTATGTGTGCTTGTTTAATTTCTCATATCTATACATCGTCAAAATTTAATCATTTTCTTAAAGATATTGTTTTGTATATTGCTCTTTCATACTATTAAGTACTGCTAGGTTTTCTTACATATATTTCGATGTACCCCATGCTGTTTATTTTTTATTGAGTCGTTTTATATACATTTTTATTGTGTAAGTATTGGTCTTTTGTTGGGCAATGTATGAAAAATATATGTAGGTAAAACCCGCTCGTAATTATAATTTATATGTAAGTTATTGACAGCTTCCGGCATGGCTTCAAGACATATTTTAGCGGCGATCGATGTCTTTCAAAATATTGTACTTTTTTGTATCCCTGGTGCTTTCGACTGGAGAACCGTCGTACACAATCATCGCCCAAGTTGGCACTCCCCGGCGGGTTGGGATCAAGGGGTGAACTATGGTTAATGCTTAACGCTAGTGGTCGTCTTGGCCTTGTAGTGTTAAAATGAATCATTCATTGTTGAAGACCCTCCAGCGACTGTCAAGATGAAGAACAGGAATAAAAGCCCTGTTCGTGATAATTTGCATTAAGTGCTATTATGTCCCATGCACATTTACTGTTTATCCCTTCTGCATGTATTATATAAATGCAAACATGACATGTAATTCAGAAATGTTAATATATTGCACAACATGCCCTAACTGCAAAGAGAACTATGTTGGATAAACGGGGAATAATATTTGCAAATGAGTCCGGATTCACAAGCAGCAAATCCGACAAGCGGAATATAAAAAAAAATGTTAAGTTAACACTTAGAAACTTGCATTGGTCAAATTCTTCCCGTTTTTCAAGTACATGTAAAAATTAGACTCAGAATTATGAATATAGAAAGGAATTAGAGGGAAAAAATCATTAAAATATTTGCCTGCAAGTTAAAATATGTATTGTTCTTCCCTCTGTCGGATTTACCGAAAATTTTACTTAAATACAAATGTCACGGGTCACATATAAACCCTGTCTAATGATAAACAGACCTCGCACGATCGGGTTGGGGGCGAAAACGGGGGAGGGGGTCGCTTACTTCATTTATTAATTAATTAATAGGGGTTCCGCTAGGGTTTTACTGCCCAACCTTTACATATAATTCAGATTTTAAAAAATGCATATCTTTTCAGATATTACTTAAATAAAAAGGTTACCCTTTCCCATATTATGTGTGTCTCGTGTGGTGCATGTGTACTAGGAAGACGTAGGAATACCAATGTGTCGAAAGAAGGGAATATTGTGGACAAAGACACTTCAATTATGAAATAATGTTATAAAACAATTGATCTTATTATATATATTTTTGATAGTTTCTACCACCAATTCACATATTTTCAAGCTGCAAAAGTGACATATTCCATAGGCACGTCCTATCACCTTGTATATGAATACAGGAAGTGCTCTCCTCACGAAGCAAACACTGAGAACGAAAAGAAGCTTAATAAATCTAACTGTTAGAAATGATCAAGGACTTCTGCCACTTATAGACAATTTTATAACAGCCCTGGCATGATGTACAACCAAACACAACTGAAGACAAATATTTTATTGGCACACACTAGATTACATAACTTAAAGATATGTATGATATCTACGGTTTTGTTCAAATCGATAAATAATTATGAATTACCCGTACTGTATAGACAATGATGGAATACGAAAAAAAGAAGACAAAATTAAAAAGTCAATTGTTCATGAACAATTGAAAGGTCTTTCCTTTTTTCTTTTATTCATAGCCTTCTTAGTTCAAAAATATATGGTTGCTAAGGACTTTTATGTTCATAACAAGTGGTTGCTAAGGACAAAAATCATTCCTAAGGATAAAAATATTACTTCCAGTATTAAAAATGTCATATGTTCTATTCATAGTCTTTAAAGTTAAAAAAATAAGTGATTGCTAAGGACTTATATGTCGTTGTTAGGGACAAAAATGTCATTTCCAGTATTAAAATTTTCATATTTATGTTATTCATAGCCTTCTAAATTCAAAAATATATGGTTGCTAAGGTGTTTTATGTCGTTGCTAGGGACTTTGACTTCTGACCTTGACCTAACTTTGTAGATCTTTTTTTGCAATTCAAAGTTTCATTCTATCTCTAACCTCTTTTGAGTTATAAGCAAAAAATCATCATTTCGGACCAGTAAAACAGTTTTGGTCCCTGGGTCCATAATAGTTGGTCCATTAATTTTGGACCCACATAACAAATGTAGATCTCAACAAGACACACATTTTCTCATTACATTTTATCAGCCATCTTTTACGGTTATTGAGTAAATTCGATAACAAGCTAAGGTCAAAATCTAGGTCATGACCTTGACCTTTGACCTTAGGTCAATTTTCATGGTCACGTGAATTGATGATCATTGATGAAGATCCTAGATGGCTACAACTTACGGTTTCTGAGTTTTGGGGGCCAACCGACATCGGTTAATTTTCGAAGGGGCATAACCCTACCAATGAGTCGTTGAATCTTTTCGATCCATATGTAACGAAGAACCAGGGTCTGTTCCTGAACAAATTCCACCTTCGTTTTTTTTCTACCCATTATGGTTACGGAGTTAAAATGATAACAAGGTTAAATTCGGTGTTAGGTGAGATAACCGCTATAAAAAAAATGTTACGGGGACGTGCCCTGACCACAACATAGCTTTTGGTCAACCGATACTAGATACCAAATATCATTTTAACAGGTCGCGTACTTTTTTTGGGAAATGTCGTTAAAGTCTGGCAGAAAGAATCATTATAATAATTAAAATGTCAATTGTTCTTGAATAATTGAGAGGTCTTTCCTTTTCATAATGTAAAATATATGTTTCAATAGGCGTAGAATGCATTGAAAAGCTCTTTAACACACTTCAAACCCTTAAAATATGACAAAAACACAAAATCCGCTATTTGGGACATGACCTTGACTTTGACCTTATGACCTTTTCAAGGTCATTGGTCCAGGATGTCTATACAAACGTTCCATGGGTCTACTAGGATCTTTCAAGAGTAAAAGCTAATTTTGTCTTTTCAGAAACAGTTAATTGGGGTTATGCCCCTCCCAGATTGGTCAAATCTCTTTGGTCATCATGTAAAAAAGTTTTGCCTCTATGACCCAAGCATTTTTCACTATTGACGATTTCTGTAAGTATAATCGTTTTTGAGATATCCAATAAAAAGTTGTTAGGTCAAAGGTCAAGGTCAACCTTTAAAAGCTTAAAACACACTGAAAATACTTTAAATAAGGTCAAAAACACATAATTCGTTATCTGGGACATGACCTTGACCTTTCACCTCGTGATCTTTGTCAAGGTCATTGGTCCCAAATGTCATTGCTGAAGACCCCATGAGTCTAGGACCTTTGGTTATATAGTAAAAGCTGATTTTGTCTTTTCAGAAACCTAAAACAGGGTTATGCCCCTTACAGAAAGGTCAAATCTCTTCGGTCAAATGTAACAAAGTTGCGCCTTATTGACCCAAACATTTTCCACTATTCAAAACTTCTGTAAGTATAATGGTTTCTGAGATGATCCAATAACAAGGTGGTAGGCCAAAGGTCAAGTTCAATATACAAATTTGACCTTGAGATATTTTTCAGAGTCACATCAATTGATGATGATTGGTGAAGATCCTAGGTTTTTACGACTTACGGTTTCTGAGTTTTGGGGGCCAACCGACTGCGGTTAATTTTCATAGGGGCATAACCATACCAATGAGTTGTTGAATCTTTTCGATCCAAATGTAACGAAGAACCAGGGTCTCGGTCCTGAACAAATTTCACCCTTCGCTTTCTACCTATAACGGTTACGGTGTTTGAATGATAACAAGGTTTTTAGGTTTCGGAGGGATAACTCCGGACCGACAAAATTTTACGACTCACAGGGTGAGTTCCGGATAGGTATTTATGACACCGATACAAACTGTGAACCTGAAAGCGACATGGCTTACGGTTACGGAGGGAAATTTTGTCAAAGTTTGGCGGAAAAAAAAGAATAATAATTAAAATGTCAATTGTTCTTGAACAATTGAGAGGTCTTTCCTTTTCATTATGTAAAATATATGTTTAAATAAGCGTATAATGCATTGAAAAGCTCTAAAACACACACAAAACTCTTAAAATATGGTCAAAAACACATAATTCGGAATTTGGGACATGACCTTGACTTTTGACCTTATGACCTTTGTCAAGGTCATTGGTCCACGATGTCATAAGAAAAGACCCCATGGGTCTAGGACCTTTGGTTCATGAGTTAAAGCTTATTTTGTCTTTCCTAAAACAGTTAACAGGGGTTATGCCCCTTACGGATAGGTCAAATCTCTTCGGTTAAATGTAAAAAAGTTGAGCCTTTATGTCCCAAATATTTTTCACTATTTACTATTTCTGTAAGTATTTTCGTTTTTGAGATATCCAATAAATAAGTTTTAAGGTCAAAGGTCAAGGTCACCCTCAAACAGCTTTAAAACACACTAAAAATCCTTTAAAAAAGGTCAAAAACACATAATTCGCCATCTGAGAAATGACCTTGACCTTTGACCTTGTGACCTTTGTCAAGGTCATTGGTCCCAAATGTCATTGGTGAATACCCCATGGGTCTAGGACCTTTGGTTATATAGTAAAAGCTGATTTTGTCTTTTCTGAAACCTAAAACAGGGGTTATGCTCCTTACAGAAAGGTCAAATCGCTTCAGTCAAATGTAACAAAGTTGCGCCTTATTGACCCAAACATTTTCCACTATTCAAAACTTCTGTAAGTATAATGGTTTCTGAGATTATCCCATAACAAGGTGTAAGGTCAAAGGTCAAGGTCAACATACAAATTTGACCTTGAGGCATTTTCAAAGTCACATAAATTGATGATCACTGGTGAAGATCCTAGGTGGCTACGACTTACGGTTTCTGAGTTATAGTGGCCAACCGACATCGGTTAATTTTCATAGGGCATAACCCTACCAATGAGTCGTTGAATCTTTTCGATCCAAATGTAACGAAGAACCAGGGTCTGGTCCTGAACAAATTTCACCCTTTGGTTTTTTTGTACCTATTACGGTTACGGTGTTTGAATGATAACAAGGTTTTTAGATTTCGGAGGGATAACTGTGGACCGACAAAATTCTACGACTCACAGGGTGAGTTCCGGATAGGTATTTATGACACCAATACAAAGTGTGAACATGAAAGCGACACGTCTTATGGTTACGGAGGGAAATTTTGTCAAAGTTTGGCGGAACAAAAAGAATAATAATTAAAATGTCAATTGTTCTTGAACAATTGAGAGGTCTTTCCTTTTCATAATGTAAAATATATGTTTAATAGGCGTATAATGCATTGAAAAGCTCTCAAACACACATAAAACTGTTAAAATATGACAAAAACAACAAATTCGCTATTTAGGACATGACCTTGACTTTTGACCTTGTGACCTTTGTCAAGGTCATTGGTCCACAATGTCATTATAAAAGACCCCATGGGTCTAGGACCTTTAGTTCAAGAGTTAAAGCTAATTTAGTCTTTTCAGAAACAGTTAACGGGGTTATGCCCTTAAGGATATGTCAAATCTCTTCGGTCAAATGTAAAAAGTTGAGCCTTAGTCACCTAAACATTTTCACTATTTACTATTTCTGTAAATTAATCGTTTTGAGATATCCAATAAAAAGTTGTAAGGTCAAAGGTCAAGGTCAACCTCAAAAGCTTTAAAACACACTAAAATCCTTTAAAAAGGTCAAAACACATAATTCGCTATCTGGGACATGACCTTGACCTTTGACCTTGTGACCTTTGTCAAGGTCATTGGTCCCAAATGTCATTGTTGAAGACCCCATGGGTCTAGGACCTTTGGTTAACAGTAAAAGCTGATTTTGTCTTTTAGAAACATAAACTAGGGTTATGCCCTTACAGAAAGGTCAAATCTTTTCGGTCAAATGTAACGAAGTTGCGACTTAATGACCCAAACATTTTCCACTATTCAAAACTTCTGTAAGTATAATGGTTTCTGAGATTATCCCATAACAAGGTGTAAGTCAAAGGTCAAGGTCAACATACAAATTTGACCTTGAGGTATTTTCAAAGTCACATCAATTGATGATCACTGGTGAAGATCCTAGGTGTCTACGACTTACGGTTTCTGAGTTTTGGGGCCAACCGACATCGGTTAATTTTCATAGGGCATAACCCTACCAATGAGTCGTTGAATCTTTTCGATCCAAATGTAACGAAGAACTGGGGTCTGGTCCTGAACAAATTTCACCCTTCGGTTTTTTGTACCTATTACGGTTACGGTGTTTGAATGATAACAAGGTTTTTGTTTTCGGAGGGATTACTCCGAACCGACAAAATTTTTGACTCACAGGGTGAGTTCCGGATAGGTATTTATGACACCGATACAAAGTGTGAACATGAAAGCGACACGTCTTACGGTTACGGAGGAAATTTTGTCAAAGTTTGGCGGAACAAATAATAATAATAATAATAATAATAATAATTAAAATGTCAATTGTTCTTGAACAATTGAGAGGTCTTTCCTTTTTGTAATGTAAAATACATGTCCAAATAGACGTAAAATGCATTGAAAAGCTCTCAAACACACATAAAACCGTTTAAATATGACAAAAAACAACAAATTCGCTATTTAGGACATGACCTTCACTTTTGACCTTGTGACCTTTGTCAAGGTCATTGGTCCACAATGTCATTATAAAAGACCCCATTGGTCTAGGACCTTTATTTCAAAAGTTAAAGCTAATTTAGTTTTTTCAGAAAGCGTTAACGGGGGTTATGCCCCTTAATGATATGTCAAATCTCTTCGGTCATAATGTAAAAACGTTGTGCCTTAGTCACCTAAACATTTTCACTATTTACTATTTCTGTAAATATAATCGTTTTTGAGATATCCTATAAAATGTTGCAAGGTCAAAGGTCAAGGTAAACTTGGAAAAGCTTTAAAACACACTAAAAATTCTTTAAATAAGGTCAAAAACACATAATTCGCTATCTGGGACATGACCTTGACCTTTGACCTTGTGACCTTTGTCAAGGTCATTCGTCCCAAATGTCATTGTTGAAGACCCCATGGGTCTAGGACCTTTGGTTCAACAGTAAAAGCTGATTTTGTCATTTTAAAAACATAAACTAGGGGTTATGCCCCTTACAGAAAGGTCAAATCTTTTCGGTCAAAATGTAACGAAGTTGCGACTTAATGACCCAAACATTTCCCACTATTCAAAACTTCTGTAAGTATAATGGTTTCTGAGATTATCCCATAACAAGGTGTTAAGTCAAAGGTCAAGGTCAACATACAAATTTGACCTTGAGGTATTTTTCAAAGTAACATCAATTGATGATCAATGGTGAAGATTCTAGGTGTCTACGACTTACGGTTTCTGAGTTTTGGGGCCAACCGACACCGGTTAATTTTCATAGGGGCATAACCCTACCAACGAATCGCTGAATCTTTTCGATCCAAATGTAACGAAGAACCGGGGTCTGGTCCTGAACAAATTTCACCCTTCGGTTTTCTTCTACCTATTACGGTTACGGTGTTTGAATGATAACAAGGTTTTTTGTTTTCGGAGGGATTACTCCGAACCGACAAAATTTTTTGACTTACAGGGTGAGTTCCAGATAGGTATTCATGACACCGATACAAAGTGTGAACATGAAAGCGACACGTCTTACGGTTAAGGCTGCTAACTTCGTCAAAGTTTGGCGGAAAAAGAATAATAATAATAATAATAATAATAATAATAATAATCAGAAGAAATACAATAAGGTCTTTCCCTTTTGAAAAAGGAAAGGCCTTAATAATAATTAAAATGTCAATTGTTCTTGAACAATTGAGAGGTCTTTCCTTTTCGTAATGTAAAATACATGTCCCAATAGACGTAAAATGCATTGAAAAGCTCTCAAACACACATAAAACCGTTAAAAAATGACAAAAAACAACAAATTCGCTTTTTAGGACATGACCTTGACTTTTGACCTTGTGACCTTTGTGAAGGTCATTGGTCCACGATGTCATTATAAAAGACCCCATGGTTCTAGGACCTTTAGTTCAAGAGTTCAAGCTAATTTAATTTTTTCAGAAAGCGTTAACGGGGGTTATGCCCCTTAATGATATGTCAAATCTCTTCGGTCATAATGTAAAAAAGTTGTGCCTAAGGCTGCTAACTTCGTCAGACTTTGGCGGAAAAAGAATAATAATAATAATAATAATAATAATAATAATAATAATAATAATAATAATAATAATAATCAGAAGAAATACAGTAAGGTCTTTCCCTTTTGAAAAAGGAAAGACCTTAATAATCAGAAGAAATACAGTAAGGTCTTTCTTTATAGAAGGAAAGACCTTAATTAAAAGGTGTTTCCTTTTCATAATGTAAAATATATGTTTCAATAGGCGTAGAATGCATTGAAAAGCTCTTTAACACACTTAAAACCTTTAAATATGACAAAAAACACATAATCCGCTATTTGAGACATGACCTTGACTTTGATCTTATTACCTTTGTCAAGGTCATTGGTCCGGGATGTCAATACAAAAGACCCCATGGGTGTAGGACCTTTGGATCAAGAGTAAAAGCTAATTTTGTCTTTTCAGAAACAGTTAATTGGGGTTATGCCCCTTACAGATAGGTCAAATCTCTTTGGTCATATGTAAAAAAGTTTTGCTTCTATGACCCAAACATTTTTCACTACGATTTCTGTAAGTATAATGGTTTTTGAGATATCCAATAAAAAAGTGGTTAGGTCAAAAGTCAAGGTCACCTTTAAAAGCTTAAAACACACTGAAAATCCTTTAAATAAGGACAAAAACACATAATTCGTTATCTGGGACATGACCTTGACCTTTGACCTTGTGACCTTTGTCAAGGTCATTGGTCCCAAATGTCATTGCTGAAGACCCCATGAGTCTAGGACCTTTGGTTATATAGTAAAAGCTGATTTTGTCTTTTCAGAAACGTAAAACAGGTGTTATGCCCCTTACAGAAAGGTCAAATCTCTTCGGCCAAATGTAACAAAGTTGCGCCTTATTGAGCCAAATTATTTTCTACTATTCAAAACTTCTGTAAGTAAAATGGTTTCTGAGATTATCCCATAACAAGGTGTGAGGTCAAAGGTCAAGGTCAACATACAAATTTGACCTTGAGGCATTTTCAAAGTCACATAAATTGATGATCATTGGTGAAGGTCCTAGGTGGCTACGACTAACGGTTTCTGAGTTTTAGTGGCCAACCGACATCGGTTAATTTACAAAAGGCATAACCCTACGAATGAGTCGTTGAATCTTTTCGATCCAAATGTAACGAAGAACTGGGGTCTGGTCCTGAACAAATTTCGCCCTTCGGTTTTTTTGTACCTATTACGGTTACGGTGTTTGAATGATAACAAGGTTTTTAGGTTTTGGAGGGATAACTCCGGACCGACAAAATATTACGACTCACAGGGTGAGTTCTGGATAGGTATTTGTGACACCGATACAAAGTGTGAACCTGAAAGCGATATGGCTTATGGTTACGGAGGGAAATTTTGTCAAAGTTTGGCGAAAAAAAAAAAACTAATAATCAGAAGAAATACTGCAAGGGGTTTCCCTTTAACAAAAAGAAAGACCTTAATAATAAAAATATCAATTGTTCTTGAACAATTCAGAGGTCTTTCCTTTTCGTAATGTAAAATACATGTTCCAATAGGCATATAATGCATTGAAATGCTCTTAAACACACATACAACTGAAAAAATATGACAAAAAAAAACAACGAATTCGCTATTTAGCACATGACCTTGACGTTTGACCTTATGACGTTTGTGAAGGTCATTGGTCCACAATGTCAATTGAAAAGACCCCATGGGTCTAGGACCTTTGGTTCAAGAGTTAAAGCTAATTTTGTCTTTTCAGAAGCTGTAACAGGGGTTATGCCCATTAAGAATATGTTACATTTGTAAATGTCTTCGGTCAAAATGTAAAAAATAGTTGCGCCTCAGTCACCTTAACATTGTTCACTATTATCTTATCTTAGATTATTTGTGACACCGATACAAAGTGTGAACCTGAAAGCGACATGACTTACGGTTACGGACGGAAATTTTGGCGGAACAAAAAGAATAATAATTAAAATGTCAATTGTTCTTGAACAATTGAGAGGTCTTTCTTTTTCATTATGTAAAATATATGTTTAAATAAGCGTATAATGCATTGAAAAGCTATAAAAAACACACAAAACTCTTAAAATATGGTCAAAAACACATAATTCGGAATTTGGGACATGACCTTGACTTTTGATTTTATGACCTTTGCCAAGGTCATTGGTCCACAATGTCATAACAAAAGACCCCATGGGTCTAGGACCTTTGGTTCATGAGTTAAAGCTTATTTTGTCTTTTCTAAAACAGTTAACAGGGGTTATGCCCCTTACGGATAGGTCAAATCTCTTTGGTCAAATGTAAAAAAGTTGCGCCTTGATGTCCTAATTATTTTTCACTATTTACTATTTCTGTAAGTATTATCGTTTTTGAGATATCCAATAAATAAGTTTTCAGGTCAAAGATCAAGGTCAACCTCTAAAAGCTTTAAAACACACTAAAAATACTTTAAAAAAGGTCAAAAACACATAATTCGCTATCTGGGACATGACCTTGACCTTTGACCTTTTGACCTTTGTCAAGGTCATTGGTCCACGATGTCATAACAAAAGACCCCATGGGTCTAGGACCTTTGGTTCATGAGTTAAAGGTTATTTTGTCTTTCCTAAAACAGTTAACAGGGGTTATGCCCCTTACGGATAGGTCAAATCTCTATGGTCAAAATGTAAAAAAGTTGCGCCTTGATGTCCTAATTATTTTTCACTATTTACTATTCCTGTAAGTATTATCGTTTTTGAGATATCCAATAAATAAGTTTTCAGGTCAAAGATCAAGGTCAACCTCTAAAAGCTTCAAAACACACTAAAATACTTTAAAAAGGTCAAAACACATAATTCGTTATCTGGGACATGACCTTGACCTTTGACCTTTTGACCTTTGTCAAGGTCATTGGTCCACGATGTCATAACAAAAGACCCCATGGGTCTAGGACCTTTGGTTCATGAGTTAAAGGTTATTTGTCTTTCCTTAAACAGTTAACAGGGGTTATGCCCCTTACGGATAGGTCAAATCTCTTTGGTCAAATGTAAAAAAGTTGCGCCTTTATGTCCTAATTATTTTTCACTATTTACTATTTCTGTAAGTATTATCGTTTTTGAGATATCCAATAAATAAGTTTTCAGGTCAAAGATCAAGGTCAACCTCTAAAAGCTTCAAAACACACTAAAAATACTTTTAAAAAGGTCAAAAACACATAATTCGTTATCTGGGACATGACCTTGACCTTTGACCTTTTGACCTTTGTCAAGGTAATTGGTCCACGATGTCATAACAAAAGACCCCATGGGTCTAGGACCTTTGGTTCATGCGTTAAAGGTTATTTTGTCTTTCCTAAAACAGTTAACAGGGGTTTTGGCCCTTACGGATAGGTCAAATCTCTTTGGTCAAAATGTAAAAAAGTTGCGCCTTTATGTCCCAATTATTTTTCACTATTTACTATTTCTGTAAGTATAATCGTTTTTGAGATATCCAATAAAGAAGTTCTAAGGTCAAAGGTCAAGGTCAACCTCAAAAAGCTTTAAAACACACTAAAATCCTTTAAAAAAGGTCAAAAACACATAATTCGCTATCTGGGACATGACCTTGACCTTTGACCTTTTGGCTTTGTCAAGGTCATTAGTTCCCAATGTCATTGCTGAAGACCCCATGGGTCTAGGACCTTTGGTTATATAGTAAAAGCTGATTTTGTCTTTTCAGAAACCTAAAACAGGGGTTATGCCCCTTACAGAAAGGTCAAATCTCTTTGGTCAAATGTAACAAAGTTGCGCCTTAATGACCCAAACATTTTCCACTATTAAAAACTTCTGTAAGTATAATGGTTTTTGAGATTATCCCATAACAAGGTGTTAGGTCAAAGGTCAAGGCCAACATACAAATTTGACCTTGAGGTATTTCTCAAAGTCACATCAATTGATGATCATTGGTGAAGATCCTAGGTGTCTACGACTTACGGTTTCTGAGTTTTGGTGGCCAACCGACACCGGTTAATTTTCATAGGGGCATAACCTTACCAATGAGTCGTTGAATCTTTTCGATCCAAATGTAACGAAGAACTGGGGTCTGGTCCTGAACAAATTTCACCCTTCGGTTTTTTTGTACCTATTACGGTTACGGTGTGTTAATGATAAAAAGGTTTTTAGGTTTTGGATGGATAACTCCGGACCGACAAAATTTTACGACTCACAAGGTGAGTTCCGGATAGGTATTTATGACACCGATACAAAGTGTGAATCTGAAAGCGATATGGCTTATGGTTACGGAGGGAAATTTTGTCAAAGTTTGGCGGAAAAAAAAAGAATAATAATAATCAGAAGAAATACAGTAAGGTCTTTCCCTTTTGGAAAAGGAAAGACCTTAATAATAATAATCAAAAGAAATAAGTAAGGTCTTTCCTTATGGAAAAGGAAAGACCTAATAATAATAATAATAATGCTAAGGTCTTTCCTTTGGAAAAGGAAAGACCTTAATAATAATAATCAGAAGAAATACAGTAAGATCTTTCCCTTTTGGAAAAGGAAAGACCTTAATAATAATAATCAGAAGAAATACAGTAAGGTCTTTCCTTATTGTGAAAGGAAAGACCTTAATAAATGCATTGTTTGATCATTCTTTAGGCTTTTCCCCATGTTATGGGAGATAACAACACTTTCGTATATTATTGACAAAAAGAGTTACACCCCATATTAGTATAAATTTAATATATTTTAAAACCCGTAATAATACGATATTTATGAAAAACCTTACACAGTGCAGTGTTATGGAGTAAATATGCTTTAAAAGGTTCATTACTAGATTTGGTAATATGCATGATTATGCTGAATATTATCAAATAGAATAAAATGTCAAAATATATTAAGTTCATTATAAGGGAGATAATCAAAACTGATTGTTTCTGAAAAAAAAAAATTCTATTTGTTAAATGTATTGTCCTATGTACTTCGCGAAACAAATGTTGTTTAAACTAATCAAAACTGAATAATTTCCTAGAAAAACGAGAGAAATTAAAATTAAACGGACGATTTAATTCAGCTTTTAGTTAAGTTCTTATTTGTTGTGTTTTGTTTTTTTCTGATATTAAAGAATAATCAGAAGATCTATAGATCTCTATAGATGGAAGTTCGACGACTACTTTATCAGTAAATTAAGTTTACTACTGACATATACCCCTCCTTAATTGACATTTCGAAAATTTTGGATATTAAAGATTGGAATAAATATTTTTTTTAAGTAAGTTGTAAATATATTTAATTGCAACAAAAACTTTCTTCTTTAATTTCTATTTGGTCAATTATAATCAGCCCAAATAATTAATGTCGTTTAGCCTTTTTTATAACTTTCGATTTTATTTTACATTCAAAATAAAAATGATACAGATATCAAACACGTGATACAGAAACACGTTAAGAAAACTGGCAAATATTTTCAATGTTTATTCGTTTAAACTTGTTATTTAATCTTATTTAAATTCTTGTTAAATTATTTTATATTAGTAGTTTGTAATAGAAAATAGCCGTATGTGTAAACTAGAAGTTTAATAAGGATAAACTAGATTAAAACCCTTTAAATAACAAATTTAAACTTGAATTATTTCTCAAATAAATAACAGATTTAATAATCCGTATATCAAAATTAATACACGAAAACTTGAAATTTAATAAAAGCATTAAATTTTCATTAAGTACTAAAATAATTCTTTGTAAATCAGAACTTAAATTTAAAACTAGAAATTTAATATGAGAATAAATTTTGTAAACGTATCATTCCATGCAGTGAATACTGATAAATTACTAGTGGATGGAATACAATATATATATATTCGTCACCTGAGTTCATAAAATAAGCACGCAAATAAAAGTAGAATTTTAAAGAATTTATGCTCACTTTGAAACATTAAAAGTTTGTTACTTTCTTATACTTTTTTATTTGATTGATTTCTGTCATTTAAGCACTATCTTGTGGTCATAATTCTATATACAAACCACAGATATCATCATGTCCAGGAACATGCTTGGCTCCACTTCTGTCAAATAGTTGTAAAAGACCACGAGAAGGATGTGAATGTAAAGCAGGCTATTTCATGGGTAATTTAGAATGTGTACCAGACACTACGTGCGGTTGTACAACGTCATACGGCGAATACGTACCGGTAAGGTGTTTTTAGAAAATTCTGCAGAAGTTTACGAATCAAATGCTAACATTTTCAAAGGTAAACAAAACTAGCACCTTCTTAATAACTGGAAAACATCATTCTACAATTCACACTGGTTATAACTAGTTTCGTTATTAACTTTGTTTCAAAGCAACGATTTTAAAATGCTATTTATACAGTCAAGATGTTTTGATGACCTGTTTATACCTATCTATCTTTCTAAGATGCGATGAAACTTTTTCCTGCATTTCCATTGCTGCAATATAAATGCATTAATATATAATTTTTGTTTCTAAATTGATTTATTTGACTTCAAATACAATCAAATTAACAACAATTATAAACAGCAATTGCTTTTACTGCTCTGAATTTATCTTGTGAAAGTATTGATTGAAGCTATATGAGCCATAATTCAGTTTTTGTGTTGTACACACAGATGTTTATTTATTTATATAACAGAAAAGAATAGTAATATGTATTATCCATAAGAACATTTTCTTGACCATTCTTATAAAATCACTAGAAACAAACCAGAGCGTGTTGTTGCATGAAGAATGTAACATTAACTAAAACTATGCCCTGCTTCTATAGGAGGCAAAGTAAGCTTTAAAAAATATGTTTTATGATAAAATTGTATAATATTGAAAAATAAGCTCGTTATGTATGAAAAGTACAATAACAAAAATACCAAAATCCAAACGAAAAGTCCCTTATCAAATAGCGAAATCAAAAGCTCAAACACATCAAACGAATTTAAAACAACTGTCATATTCCTGACTTGGTAAAGGCATTTCCTCATGTAGACAAAGGAAGATTAAACCTGGTATTATAGTTTGCTAAACGTCTCACCTGTATGACAGTAGGATAAATAACAATCATATTGATAACAATGTGTGAAAAAACAATCAGACATGTATTCAAAACCATCAAAATCTGCCATTTTGTTTCATTGTAAAGGTTGGAGCAACTGTTGAAAACCCAGATTGCACTATTGCCAGGACGTGTCAGTTGATAGACGTAAGGTAAAGCAAAACTAGTTGCAAAGAAGTTGACGCCTTGCGCTACAAATGGTCAATGCAAACCTGCTGATGGTCACTACAAATGTGCATGTAAACCTGGTTTTCAAGGTGATCCTTTGGCAGAATGCACAGAAGTCAGTAAGTTGGTTTAATTTTTCCTAGAATGAGAAACTGAGAGAAATACGGTATGATTTCCAATAAGACAAATATCCTCATGAAACCGAAGGTCGAGGATGACCCACCTTATTCGAACTGCGTTTCTCTTTTAATTTAGAATGTATTACATTTAGTTTGCATATTTAACAAAAGATCGATATGATACTAAATAACGTTTTTTTTATTAATATATCACTAATCGTAGTCCAATATACAACCATATCCCTATTACAAATGATTGCTAAAATTGTCTGATCTTATTATGCCAGACGTTTTTTTAAGATTTTAAGATCCAAGTGTTATTTAAATTCAAAACTCAAATGTATAATGACTGTTCATTTCATATACAGTTTTACAAATGAACAATTTATATGCATCTCAACCGGTATACAGTTTATTTGCATCTTATTAAAAAGTAAAATAACAAAAATACGTTTGGATAACAACTATCATATTCCTGACTTGATAAGGTATTTTCTTCTGTAGAAAATGGTGGATTAAACCTTGTTCTATAGCTAGCTAAACCTCTCACTTGTATGACAGTCGCATACAATTCCATCCAGATAAATGTCATTAAGATTGCTTGTACTGAACTTGCTGAAGTAGCTGTGTACTTAACGGTTTTATTGTAAACATTTAAAACATTCATTCGGAAAAATTGATTCGGCCTTCTAACTGTTAAGGATTGAGTGCCACTATCATCAATGATGATTCCCATGGATCAAACGCGAGTCTGATGTACCCAATCATAAGCCTGGTATTGTTGATGAATTAATTTCTTTTATGATCCCTGATATACCTTAATGCTTTAAAGTTGTTTTATATCACATGTGTTCAAGGTTGATTCAAAAAGTTCATACCAACTGACAAAATCTAACATTATCAATCAACAGTTGAAAAAACAACCGTCAAATTCCTGACTTGGTATAGGCAATTTCATAAGATATTGTTTTGTACACCTTGTGCCATAGCTAGTCAAACCTCCAATTAGTATGACAATATTTGTTTAAACTAAAATACAGTTTCCTTTAACAAAAAAAAAAAAAAAAGATGCAAATTTGCGATACCAAATTGGTAAAAAGGGACTAAGAAAGAAGTTAACATTTACGAAGCGGTAAAAAAAATATATATACATGAAAAAAATGGAAAATGTATTATACTCATACAAATTGGAGTGTTTATCTAACTATAAGACCATGTTTTAACCACCATTTCTATTGGAATATTTATACCAACTAAGGAGTATGAAAATTGTTTGTCAGTGGTTCCGTTGGTCCATCATATAGTTGATTGTTTGGTTTTGTCTGTTTTCATCGACTCCCCCTTTTTGATTAACCTTGGAGATTGATATTTTGTTTTCACTTTTTTTCAGAGTTGGAATGTGGAAAGGCAGCAGATATTGTGTTTGTTCTCTCAGCAAAATTCGTCGCATGCGTGGAGGAACACGAACCGATTATGCATTGCATGATATGCGCAGTAAGGTCCTAACGGAGGCTCATGGAGATCGTCCAGATTATCCAAATATTGGAATAGTCATCACGGATGGGAAGTCAAATTATCCAAAGAAAACAAAAGAACAAATGGTTCATATGAAAGAAGATGGTGTTATGATTTTTGCGATCGGAATTGGTTCAGCTATTAACCAGAAAGAATTGGAGACCATCGCCCTCGAAAAAGACCATGCGTTAAGAGTAAAAGGATTTGACTCGCTGGAACATATTATTGGAGAATTTCAAGAGATTACATGTAGAGGTATATACCATAATTATATGTTATTCAGAATGAAATTCAACATGTGCAATGTAACAAGTATGAACTTGAATACAGCTATCGTTGTTTATCCACCCCATCGGTTACACAGTGTTTCACGTGTCCGTTTAACACCAGTCTAGTATGACGTCCATTTTCACTAAACTAGTACACATTTTTATTTAGGGACCAGCTGAAGTCCACCTCCGGGTGCGGGATTCTCTCGCTGCATTAAAGACCAATTGGTGGCTTCGGTTGTTATCTGCTCTTTGGTCGGGTTGTTGTCTATTTGACATACTCAATTCTCAATTTTATTAGATTCTGACCGTTACACTTTTGGATTTTGGATGATAAATCAAATTATCCAAAGAAAACAAAAGAAAATTACTGTATGATCAAATCTTTTAAATTTGGAACACGATGTCATTGACGAAAATTATTACTAGTCGGGTCGCCACACATTTTTGGCTTTGACCGTTCAAATATTGTCCTTTAAAATATCATCAAATTCGGACTCTTTTTGTTCATGATGATTCAAGTCCTGGTTTATAAATCTTTCAACAGTTTACCATTTTGTCATCAACCGTAAAATACTGGTCAAGTGGATTTTGTTATTTTTGATTACAATACCGTTCAGAAGTTAATCCTTATTAAATTTTACAATGTTTTTGATTATTGGATAATACATATGTCGATATTTCACAGAATGCTCTGATCCAGAATTATATAGGTCGAGTTAGATTTGACGGTTTGGTCATCATGGTCATTTAATGTTTCAAAGCTTTTATTTAAACTTTTATGGGATATAGTGTATTTGGTTTTCCGATGATCACCACTAAAATTCTACTTTTAAAAAAGGAAAATCTTATTTCACATAAAGTCTTTAACCATATATCACAGGTTAAGTATGCTTTTCATAAATTTGAAATTTCTGATCAGAGCTATGCACTTGTTAATATTACAAACTGATTGATTTTGTTACTGAATTATAGTATATTTCTACTTATATCATGGGTCATACAGTTCAAGTTCTGTTTGGACATTGTAAATGTACTGTTCATTGGGATATGATTCGAGTTCAGGTTATATCTGATAAAAGAGAGGAGAACAACACCAAATAGATATCCAAACTCATAAGTCGAAAACGAATTGACAATGTCATGGCAAAAACACTGACAAAAGACAAACCACAGTATACAAGACACAACGTAGCAAACTAAAGACTAAGCGACACGGATCTCACCAAAATTGTGAGTGATCTCATGTGCTCTGAATGGATAAGCAGATTCTGCTCCATATGTA
This sequence comes from Mytilus coruscus, assembly GCA_017311375.1. Taxonomy (NCBI): domain Eukaryota; kingdom Metazoa; phylum Mollusca; class Bivalvia; order Mytilida; family Mytilidae; genus Mytilus; species Mytilus coruscus. The sequence continues at coordinate 78,695,186 of CM029603.1, read as the reverse complement.
ATACTGATAATTTTCATAACATATCTAACCAAAGAGTTGCGAATATAATTAATTTATACATTTTGTCTTGTTGGAATTTCACATGCTCCGCACACCCATTCCGTAGTCCATCCGCATCCGCATTAGTTTCATGGTAAGTTTGAAGTAACATTTCCTCGGAAAACAGTATAACATAAGTAGATATGATACGATTCTTAAATGAGACAGCTATCTACCAGAGACCAAATGACGTAGATGTTAGCAATTTAATATCACCATGCGTCATTCAACTATAAGCAAATCCAATACAGTATAGCCAGCTATTATAGGTCCGACTAGATATATAATATTTTAATCATGCATCTGAAATTGCTGTCGTCATGGTTATGCAAAGTGGTCGCCATGCAAATTGAGAAAGTACTCCAAATTAGTGTGTCATATGATCCATATTGGTTTTAAAATATAGGGATATTAGAAACTACTGATCTTAAAATATAAATATTTTCTTAATTTGATCTTAAGATTTATTTGCAAAAGACATAGAAAATAGTTATTTTAATAAAATTGTGGCATTTTATTTCATATTCTCTGTTTAATGAAAAAAAGTTCCTCTATGGTTATGCATTTATCAACTGTCCTTCTATTATGAATATCAAGCAATATAATATAATGATTGTGTGTCGTTTTTATCGAACAAAAACCAATAGGGTGACATAGACTTATAATGTGTCATTTCTGTGGTGGAACAGGGGATAGGAAAAAAATCGCTTGAAAGGATCATTTGCAAATAGATTTATAAGTTCGCTTCTCCATTTGTATTCAGATTTGTTACATTGTTAATCAAATTTAAAATGTTCGCCCATTTTGTTTTTTTACTTTAAGTCAGGTACTCAGAGTCATCTAGTTTTATCCATATAGAGCCAATACAAATTTTGACCAATAACCCTACATTTCTTTACATAGTGTATTACATAAAAATTAAAAACTCATTTTTAAAAATCTTGAAGATTCCTTGTTATATTTTTATAATTTTTGAAAGAAAAGAGGTGTCAAAATTAGATTAATGAGAAATCTGAAGAGAATCTTTTCTATCCAAAGTTTTCATTGCATAAATATATATATAATATCAGGTGATAACAATCTTTTACAAGCTTAGTATTTCCAAACTGCGTGACCAATATCCTTAAAAAACAAAAATGTTTTAACCATAAATAATTTGGACTTTAATAACAAATACCGGTCACATTTAAAACAACTTATTATGTAGCATTCAAATTTGTAAACAGGTAAACACATATAAGTAAATAGTCTTAACTATTGGAAAAATCAATAGCAAGTACATATTTTGTGTGAAACGACCATTTAAATATAACATATTTAGACATAGAAATAATAAGTCCATCTACGAGATCATGATGGTTATTTTCAGGTACTGTTTTGGCGATCAATCAAGAGCTGAATAAAAATTCAACTTGCATTTAACTAACTGTAATGTTAAGTCTGTATTTCTGCAATTCAATGTTTATTGATTTCTATTGGTAACTTTCATCGACTGAATAATCAAACAACACAGAAAAAATCACAGTTGTATTTTCAGCACACGAAATTAAAAAAGAAGTACTAACGTTATTTAAAACTGAGAGATAATATGTGTTGTATTCCTAATTATTGGAAGATTTTATATAGACAGAAAAAGTATACCTAAAACGACAAAGTTATTTTTCATTTACCTGTATATATTATGAAAACCGGTTTTTTCAAAAGTGATTATTTTCTAAGGGTTAAATATTTCGCGGTGGTGTATTGCCATGGCTTTATTTGGACTTGTTTGTTTGCTTTTTGGCCTTGAATGTTTGTCCCTAATATTTTATTAACTATGTGTTTACTTTCAGGTATCACAGATCGAATTTATTCGTTCATAGTGTGTTAATTTACGTTTTTGATTGAGTTAAGCCTTCCAATTGATGTTTTATCGTGTGTTTTTCTATGTTGTGATGTTATACTATTGTTTCAGAAAAAGGGAGAAGGTTTGGTACCATTAAAACGTTTAATCCCGCTGCAAATGTTTGCACCTGTCCTAAGTCAGGAATCTGATGTACAGTAGTTGTCGTTTGTTTATGTAATTTATACGTGTTTCTCGTTTCTCGTTTTTTATATAGACTAGACCGTTGGTTTTACCGTTTGAATGGTTTTACACTAGTACTTTTGGGGCCCTTTATAGCTTGTTGTTCGGTGTGAGCCAAGGCTCCGTGTTGAAGGCCGTACATTGACCTATAATGGTTTACTTTTATAAATTGTTATTTGGATGGAGAGTTGTCTCATTGGCACTCACACCACATCTTCCTATATCTATTTATGTATTGTCTCGTCTATAAATTAATAGTAGTATGAACACTATGATGAAAATTCCGATTGTAAGTGAAATAACAAAAATACAGAACTCTAACAAAAATTAACAAATGGCAAAATGAAAACCGTTGACAGCTTTTAAGTTTATTATGTTTGCAATGCAAAGAAAAAGTTTTCTTCTGATCATTTCAATATTGACAACAACAAAAAACTGCATTGATAATACTCAAAATTCGATAACGTTGAATATATTTAAAAAATTAAGTAAAACAATAACTGTCCTTCTTGATATTTAGTATCTAAGTGCAGCCCATTGTCATGTTTATGACGGGTTCAAAATATATTGATAGCCTTCACATTATCATAGACCCTTTTATGAAAATAATAATATTTATTCTTTTTATTGCAGACAAAGAAGAAAAAGAAAATATTCAATAAAATTGGATATTATTTATGTAAATATTTCTCTTGAACTGATACATGAAGTGAATTTATTCTGAATGTTATATTCTTTATTAGTTTTTAACAAAATGTACGTACTCACCCAATCTTACAGATTTTCAACATATCTTTTATAAGTATCACGACGGATCTCACATGCAGAGCAGGATCTGCTTACCCATTCGGAGTCATGAGATCATCCCTTGTTTTTGGTGGGTTTCTCTTCTCCTTAACACAAACTTTTAGAATGTGTTAGTAAGTTGAATGAAGATAGTACTTCTGTCAAAAGACACTGAGTTTAATCAAACAAAGATGTTAAATACAACCAAGGAACACTATTATACCATTACGAAAATTCTTGAGGAAACCAATTATTCTTATTACAAATATTTGCCTAATATATGCAATTTGAACAGCGGCACTGTTATCAGCTCGATGAAGTGTCTACAATAGTCTATTGCGTGTATTGGTTTATGTATTGCAATATCAATGAATATGTAAATCGAAAACAAAAATGCCCACGAATACGTTCGGAACCTCTTCTAAATAAGTGGTTTTATTGAAACATTATCATAATTTGTGTTCATATTGATTGATGATTTATGATATGTGAGAATGTCCACGTCTATATTTTAAAGGAGAAGAGAAAGATACAATAGGGACATTCGAAAAAATACGTAGAACATAGATTTAAACTGACATCGCCATTACAATATAAGGAAAAGACTAAAAGACTAATAACAGTATATAAAACACAACATAAAAAACTAAAAACTGAGCAACACCAACCGCACCAAAAATGAGGGGGATCTCAGCTGATCCAGAAGTAAAAGGAGAATAGACTCCACATAACAAACTCATTTAATATACCAGGGTTATTATTCGGTACGTCAGAATCGCGTTTCGTCTACGTAGACTCGTTATTGGCAATCGAAGCAAAACCACATCAAGAACAAGGTTTATGAGTATCAAAAACAGAAAATGTCAAACTGTCGTGCAAGTAATGTGTATGCAATCTATTCTTGTGGGCTAGGGGCCTTCTTTAAATTGTAGTGAGGTGAGAAATTTTTTCCTTCGTGTTGAAGGCATTACTGTGACTTTCAAATGAAGAACAGCAACAAAAAAGCGCTCTTCTTTGCTTTTTGTGTTTTTTTTTTTGTGTTTTTTTTTTTTTGTTGCTGTGCATGTACTGATGTTGTGTCATAGATGGATACCCAATATCCTTTGTTTTTTTTTTATTGAGGGTAGAAAACCTGCTAGTTTAGATTAATTTTCTATTATTTCACGGTAAATTTATAAAAAAAAGTATTTCATGTCAACTTCACAAACCTTAAAAAATACAGAGCTAGTGCTTTTGGCTCTGCATTATGTGTAGAAACACATTCGAAGAAAAAGAACGTCGGTTGACCTTTATATATCTTTGATTATGATCCATGAGTATGGCATTGTTTTTTGTCCCGTTAAGCGAGATCCGATATCTCCTTCTTGTTTTTATATGATCAATTGTTCCAGAATTTTAATGGTTATTCTGGTTTCTAACAAAGCTAGTTCAAAAATAAGGAATTGATAGTTAATGTTAAGATTTAGCAAACTTTTGGTATACTTTTGTAAGTGTTATCAAAGACAAGAGGGCACATACTTTAGACAGTTTGTTCAAAGTGTGTTCATCGCCTGAGAAAGCAAGCCAAGGTAGCAACAACGTCTGGTTACATACATATATCTATGCAAAAGAGGATCCAAGACATCAAACTTGTTTCATGACTTCTAATTGTGAAATTAGCTGAAATAAGCAGTATGCCAGATTGTTTTTTCAAATAGGCAGACCATCAACGCTTAAAAAATGGTTTTGTTTCATTGCTAAAAAAGTGGAAAAATTTTCACGGTTTTTCCATTTTTTTAGTTATACTAGTATTTAGCACATTTCAATAGAATTTGACCCCAGCAGCCCTACTTATTTTAATAGTTATGAGGAGCATTTTCATGGTTATAGTCGTTTATTTTAGCAGTTAATATGCGATGTTACAACTTAAAATGATATTTTAAAGAAAATATAGGAAGACAACAATAGTTCACCTTATTATAATGTGAATCTATTCTTATTTAGATGAAAAGTAGGAGATGGATTTACTTAATATAAAATATTTATAAGTATATTTGTAAAAGAAAAACTGGAAGTTAATTTTGTATTAACGTAGATTCATAACGAAGAGGCTTGGTCAAACATTATCCATAACAAGAACAGATAAACAATAAATTAAATATGAATATTCCTTAAGGTATGTCGAACGGGAAAATGGCATAAGGTATGTCGAACGGGAAAATGGCAACCAAATTAGTCTGAGACAGGAAAATGTGACAAAATGCATGGATATGAGCATACATTTAACAACAGTTCAGTTACGGACTCCTCGGACAGTTGTTGAAAACGTATTGAACATGTTGAACGTGTAACTAGTGTTGCATCTACTTTTCACAAGGTATCGAATTTAAAATCCTCGTGTCAACCGGACTTGGCTGCATATCTATATACCATGCACAGTTTAAGAAAAGCCCGACTTTGATGAAGGACAGCATTAATTTACCCCAATCAACCTAATATTCCAGTCATTCCAGCTCAAAATTGACTTAGCTGTCAAAGCAATTTCAACATAAACTTGTTTATATCTTTGGGTTATAAAAAATCGTCAAGTGTCAACCCTACGAAAATTGTAATTTTAAAAGTAATTTTTTTGGTTTTTGTTGAAAAATCGATGAAAACCGAAAAAAAAAATTGATTATTTTGATTAATTTTGAAATCGTGTTTCGAATATTCTGCAAATAAGAGTCTTGTACGGTTTCAAGAAATTCAACTGTTTTTAAAAATCGCTGAAAACTGGATAATATTTGTTTTAATTCTTTTTCAATCTGACATTATTTTTAACGTACGTCTTGTTGAATTTAAAGAATATAGTTATCTAGGATAAAAAAAGATAATCATCAAACTCGTTCAGAAAATAGTAATTTTGGAATAAATATTGTGTGTCTCGTAAAAAAAAGTGTCTTCTACATTTTATAAAACGATAAACATCAAATTCGTGCAGAAAATTTAAATTTTAACTCCAAAATTACAAACTTTCTGGTCCTAACAACAGCTTAGTTGTTTTGTATATTCCAAGCGTCGTCCACATCAATCATTATTTTTTTTACTGGCTTAAGTTACAAGTTGTTTGCTCTTCTTGAAAGTAAAATTTGGAATTAACTCAAACCACGTTATACATACTCCATATATAGGCACTTACTTGAATTTTGAAACATAGAAATTAAAAGTTCACAATTAAAAGGCTGAACTGATCCGTTTTGTCGTAAACCTTTATTCTCAACCAACATTCAGTGTCATTTCCTAGATGTAAGTCAAGATATAAGACAAACTGAACTATGTTTGTGGCAATCATTATGACTAGTTCGATTGGATAGATGCGTTGAACATAGTCACTAAACTTTACTAGCCTTGTACGTTATATTTCATCATGAATTTGGTTGATCTATACGATGTGTTTGTGTCTAAACTAACTAATGACATTTTTACCACATCTTAGATTGAGGTTTAACATCTTTGTCGTCAGTCTGCTAAGTACCGAATGTGACCTATTCCCGAATATGACTATTATACCGAATGTGACCTATTCCCGAATATGACTATTATACCTAGAGTGAAATTACATAGCTGTACGACGTGTCTCGGTATTTGTACATCCAACATTCATGTATTTAATTTTAAATGTTTTTGTTATGGTTTCGATTGAATAATGTGTTATGTCGTATCGCTTGTTATCCAAATAATTAGAAAATTGCCTTTCAATACCATCCTTGTAATATTCCGTAATATAACTTGTACTGAATGTTAATTACATTGCTGTACGTTGTGTCTCGGTGTTTTGTACATCAAACATTCATGAATTAATTTTGATGTTTCGGTCATGGTTTCAGTTGAATTATCTGTTATGTCTTATCGTTTGTAGTCCAAATAATTATAAAATTGCCTTTCCGTGCCATCATTGTCAGGAAAAGTTTTTGGACGAATATTGTAAAATAATTGTATAATGTCCGAGATTGCATGTTAATTACGTAAGCGTGTCACTGTTTTTGATATCCTGAGGTGTTTTTCGTTTATAGAATATGTTCGTTGTTGTTCTACGGTTTGCATGATGTGTCGACTATTATATTATTTGTTTGTGCGTTTCTCTGTTATGAATGTTTTTTCGTGTGTTTGTGCTATATTTCTGTCATTTAGTGTTTCAGCGATATTTTTCAACATTGTCATAAAGCGGGAGGTTTCGCATGCTATTAAAACAGGTTCAACCCACCATTCTTCTTAAAATGTCCTGTACCAAGTCAGAAATATGGCAGTTGTTATCAAATACTTCGTTTCTATGTGTGTTGGCGTTTGTTTTGTTGCACTTCGGTGTTCCTATTGTTCCTTTGTTTTCCTTTAATAATTGATGTGTTTCCATCTGTTATGGTTTGTAACCCGGATTTGTTTTTTTTTTCTCTATCGATTTATGACTTTTGAACACTGGTATACTACTGTTGCCTTTAGTGTAGGATATGGTAGGGACTATACAATTGAGAATGGAAATTGGGAATGTGTCAAAGAGACAATAACCCTACCAAAGAGCAGAAATGAGCACAAGGCCACCAATGGGTCATAAACATAGCAAGAAAATCCCGCACACGAGGCGGGCTTTTTCCTGCCGCTTTATAAAAAAGTGTACTAGTTCAGTGAAAATGGACATCACACTACACTCCGCAACATATAAATTAAATAAAATTAAAGAACAATACACACAAGACTAATAAGAGCCAGAGGTTCCTGACTTCCTTCAAGCAGCGTCTGCATACGGAGTATGTATCTCCCAATGGATACGATATTCCCAAGCTTGTATTTCCTATCATGACTTCCTTGATAGAGGGTTGCTGCTCATCACGAAGCTATTAAACCAAGAGTTCCAAATGGTGAAGTTGAAATCATCCCTTCGTAAATTTTACGGACGCCATCACGAGTTGGTTTACAGTCACGGAATATCCGTTTCACAGATGATATCGGAGATGTTCATTATATCGTAACTACAATCCCGTTCCTTTTCCACGAATATGACCTACCGAATTAGACTATTTACCGGGTTTGTAATAATATGAGCAACACGACGTGTGCCACATGTGGAGCAGGATCTGCTTACCCTTCAGGAGCACCTGGGATCACCCCCTAGTTTTAGGTGAGGTTCGTGTTCCTTAGTCTTTAGTTTTCTATGTTGTGTCTTATGTACTATTAAGTGTCTGTTTGTCTTTTTCCTTTTTTAGCCATGGCGTTGTCAGATTATTTTCGAGCTATGAGTTTGAATGTTCCTCTGGTATATTTCGCCCCTCTTTTGGAACATATTGAAAAATGCTGCGGTGTTAAACATGTTTTGTGAGATACAAACCCTCCCTTTTACTTCTAGCCAATGTAGAATAAAGAAACACACAGCAATACGCACAGTAAACCTTAATTTAAAAGAAGACCTAATCCGATTTCAAATTATATTGCTTTATTCATAGTCGGAACTGTTTGATTTTTTTTATGTTTAATTATACTGATATTGAACGTAAATAGAAGGTGATAAGTGTTCTGACCCGTTTTGTAACATACATTTTTTATCTTTCTTTATTAACACAACACAAGTTTTTCTCGCTTGAGAACTTTGGATAGATTTCTGTTGTATTTCTGTTATATGAGAACGTATGTTTTAATATTTCCACCAGTTTCATAAATATTTCTGTGTTTATTTGAAGCAATTCCACGAACAACCCTTTGGAAACACTTGATTATGGTTGAATATTTTGTCAGATTTTAGTAAGTTAAGTACGTTTAGTTGAAGTCCAAACCAAATTTTAGGAAAGTATTCGGTGTGTATCGTGCTCTAAAATTTTATCTTGTAAACTTTGTAAGTGTCCCCATTTTCGGTTAAACAAATTTATGGAGCGCCATTTGTGTCATAAATTTTGGTTAATATATTTTTGTCATTGTATCCGAAATCGTATCATTGAACACATATTTGCTCGTAATCTTACTTAATGTTGTTGTACATATATGTTGTCTTTTGTTGTTTTTACCTTTTGACATCCAATAAAGATGTGGTTGGAGATCATGTTCTTTTTTAGATGTATATTGGATTCACCCGGTTAAACTAACTGTCTTCCCCGGTATAGAAACAGTCGAACGTTTGGGAAAATATTGTTTTCTTTCTTTTCACATATAAAAGGTTTGTTAGTCTCTTCCGCCAATTCATTTCAGAAATGTGCAGTGATTAAAATTCTTCATTTTATTATCAAAACAAAGAAACACATTCCATCATAATATTGCATGTGCAGATTTATAATTATAAAACTAAATTTAAAAGGCAAGTTAACTCGTTTTTTAATTAAGGTTTTAGAGATCAGGAAACCAGTTTAATCTTGTTTTTTCTTAATGATAAAAATTGCATTTTTAATATGTAAAAAACTGTTACATCTTTACGATTTAATTTGCTTAATTTATATTTGGGAATACTGATGATATTTCAATATTAATACTTACGATGTAGACTGAAAGTAAGTGTAACTGCCCAAATGTTCTTGTACGCATTGGGAAAAAACATATGCTGACTTATAATAATCAACCTTGTGTTTATCTTAAGAAATTAATTTGTTTTTCTGGTATAAAGCCTAGAAAACAAAGATATACATGCTAATTTATGTTGTAAAATCCACAAATATACTCCAATCAATTGGTTACAAAAATTTCATCATCTAATAATGAGGTAAAATTATTGTGGATTTCGAATTATTAATATTTTTAACACAAACGTACATTATATTATAGATAAAGCCTATAAAGTTTGTGTGTGTCAGGATTTGCTGAAATTGTATCCATGTTTACCGATCACATTACAATAGGAGATTCTGTTCTTATACGATAATATATAACCACGCCCGAAAGACTCTGTAATAAAGTGATGTATAAAGGCAACAGTAGTTTACCGCTGTTCAAAAGTCATAAATCGATTGAGAGAAAACAAATACGGGTTACAAACTAAAACCGAGGGAAACATCAACTATAAGAGGAAAACAACGAAACAACAGAGCATTGAAGTGCAACATTACATGTTAACATCGCACGATTGTACTCCTAAAACCTTGATAAAACCGATGTACGAAACATATATTACACCCGGATATCTGCGAAGGCAGTGAAAGCGCCGTTTTTATATTACTTTTCATACACAAGACAATCTATCATATTTCACGAAAAACTAATCGGCCTCTGAAGAACGATGTACATGACCAAATTGATAAATGACACTGATAATGTTTTCGAAACACCAAAAGAATTTGGTATACCAATGATTGTTATTACATTTTGTAGTATAGTTATTTCCTCTACAGTCCTAATTTCCCTAATGAAGACAAAAAATGGAAACTTCTTCGAATGGAAAATCATCGATCGATTTAGTCTATATACCGTTATCTGTGACATCCTGTTTTATTTTTCTCAAACAGCGTATGGCACTCATAATTGGTTAGAAAGAAGAATCCCAAACCTTGGAATCGGCAAGTTGGAATGCACAATTTACGGAGTATTGATCATGGAGTTTCAACTTTCACAAGTGATTTTAAATACAACAACAGCCATTTATGCATTTAATCTTGTAATGAGAGGTCGAAAAATGCCGTTAGGGAAGTGGGATGCTTATCTCCTGTGTCCTGCTTTTGGGATCCCTTTGGTTTTACTTACCATAGCAGCATTCTTTGATCAATTTGGAAGAAACCCAGTAGCGTAAGTACAGTCATTTTCTGATATTTGAATCATGTTATAAAAAATATATGTCACTCCTATATAGGTGCTGAATAAATTAATTCCAAAATTTAAATTGACAGCATATTAACTTATCATTGAAAATATATATTTTGAATGTTTTAGGAAATAATTGATTAATGACAATTTTGGTTGAAATATACAGATGTATGAAGGAAAACATAATTTAAAAATTCTATGTCACAAATAAATTCATAATTTCGAACTGAAATAATATAATGACAAAAACAATTGTACATCTACCTAATAACATCATTTAGGTGTTCATAAGACATGTGTCTGACATATATTAATATTCACTTTGGAATATTGGCTAACAAATTTTCATTTAGGCTGAACACTTCTTTAATTGAGTACAAAGCTGAAAATCTCCAAAAAATGGCTTAACTTTGAGATCATGTCATTAATTTTTATAGATGAACCCAGGCTTTGTCAAAATAAATATGTAGATCTAAAAATGTGTTTTCCAAATACATGAAATATGTTAATATCGTCAATCTACTGAATAAAATCCTTCAGATGTTCAAAAGTCATAAGCCAGTCAGACATCAATATTTTAATATTTGAATTTTGTTTAAAATATTGGTAATAAAGCTTCAAATTGCTTACATTTTATTGCGGAACAGTAAAAACTTTCAAAATAGACTCATTTTGAAATCAAGTCATTAATATCATGAATATTAAGATATTAGCAAAAGTTTTAACCATAAAAGATATTTTTGCCACAAGATGTATTTGACAAAGGTGTTAATGATTTTAACATATCTGTTTGGGTACAACTGTTGCCAATATATGATATCACAAAAAACTATGCGTGAAAAGGCCATTTTAGGAAAAAAAACAATAACAAATATACCAGGCATATAATCGGTACGCTGGACGCCCATATTTCGACATGCGTATGACGTCAGCTTTATGCATTGGAGTATCCAGTTAAATTAACCTGTCCATTTATCTATAAAATTGAAATTAATTAAAGGTTTGGATAAGTTAAATAGTAATTTCTGGGGCCAAAAAAGACTTGTATCTTACATCTTCCGTTCTGTTGAATTGTTAAAAGTTGAATATATCAATAACCTTTTCCATGTTAGATTAGCCACTCAACAACTTAAATATCAAAAACATTTTGGAATGATCTTTTTGATTCATAGATGTTTAAGATTCAAGAAGGGACAATTTTACTTGGGAGTTTTGTTTGGCTATTTGACTGTGTATAGATAAGAACATTCGTTTTACTGATTTGTTTTCTACTTTGAATTTTCAGTTGTTTATTGAAAGAAGAACGTGGATTTTTGACCTCCTATTTTCTACAAATTGGACTGTTTTTTCTTGTTTCACTAGTCATAATTACAGCTTTGTACATAATTATGTGGATTTATATAAGAAGACAAACAACGGCGATGAATTCATCTTACGGGCAACGGTCAGCTGTTAACGGAAGGCGTCTTGCTCTAAAGCTGTCCCTTTATGTTTTAATACACGTAATCCAGTTTGGTGCGGGTGTCGTCGAAGCAGCATGGATTGTGATTGAGGAACCACCAATTGGTGTTCGATATGCAACAGTATTTATTGGTGCAACCGGTGGTATAATGAATGGAGCTGTGTATCTTCAAGTGTATAAAAACTAAATTGAAATGGAAATTTGATTTCAGACAATGACTCAAAGTCGAATTCATATGTATTGGTGCGGCTTTTGTCTTCATACAGGATTCTGTACAAATGGCTGCATGTTAAACTCATATCTGAAGAATAAATTAAAGTCGTGTTTGTGACTGGAAAATTCATTAGTCCGTTTATTCGTGAATTCAATGTACATTGATATTGGACAAGTTACTGTCACAGTGGTGGATATTCATGGTGTTAATGTGACAATAGTGTGTACTTATGTTAAATGGGAAACGACTGTAAAAATAATTATCGGGCAAGGGGCGAAAAGGGCCATTTGTAGCCATATCCTAAAATTTCATTTAATTTGTCATGTTGTAAATCTATACCACATCTGAAAAATTCTAAATTGAGAATGGAAATGGGGAATAAGTCAAAGAGACAACAACCCGACCAAAGAGCAGACAACAGCCGAAGGCCACCGATGGGTCTTCAACGCAGCGAGAAAATCTCGCACCCGGAGGTGGTCCTCAGCTGGCCCCTAAATGAAATTGTGTACTAATTCAGTGAAAATGGACGTCACACTAAACTCCAAAACATATAAATGAACTAAAATTAAAAAACATACAAGACTAACAAAGGCCAGAGGCTCCTGACTTGGGACAGCCGCAAAAATGCAGCGGGTTTAAACATGTTTTCTGATATCTCAACCCTCCCCCTATACCTTTAGCCAATGTAGAATAAAGAAACACATAGCAATACGCACAATAAAACTCAGTTTAAAATAAGTCCGAGTCCGATGTCAGAATAGGTAACAAAAGAAACTAAGCAAAATGACAATGATACATAAATGAACAAAGGACTACTAGCAGTTACTGACATGCCAGCTCCAGACCTCAATTTAACTGATTGAAAGATTATGTCTTCATCATATGACAACCAAGTATAATCCCTCCCGTTAGGGTTTAGTATCATACCATCATAAAATATATGAGAAGAACATAACCCGCATCATGCCAACAACTGGTTTTAGAATAAATGTGTTTATTTCCGATGCAAAGACCCTATGACTGAATCAATATTAATGCCAAAATATGCAATCCTTAATGGCTTGACAACAGTATCGTAACTATATCCTTTCCAAATAACTCTGTTTAAAGGTTTGGTTAGCTTTTGAGGTGAATGCCGAAATTTTTGTGCTTTGTAAAGAATATTACCATAAAAGATTGGATGTGATATACCTGAACGTATAAGATGTCTGCATGTTTATTTATATTTACGAATGATGTCCTTGTACCGATGATAAAATTTAGTAAATGTTTTGACTAGTTTGTGATATCAAAAACCCTGTTGTAATAATTTTGATTTATATTTTACGAATGATGTCCCTGGTGCAATATTTTTTCAGTAATACAGAGATTTCTTTCGTTGGAATCAAATACGTTGTTACATACACGAGCGAATCGAACAAGTTGAGATATATAAACACCATAAGATGTTGACAAGGGAACGTCACCATCTAAAAATGGATAATTAACAATAGGAAATGAAAAATCATCTCTTTTATCATTAATTTTGATATTAAGCTTCCCGTTAAAGATATAGATATCAAGATCCAGGACAGGGCAGTGTTCATTGTTAGTATTAGCTTTATTGAAAGTCAGTTCGGCAGGATAAATCTCTTTAGTGAACATACTGAAGTCGTCATTATTGAGGGCCAACATATCATCTAAATATCTAAAAGTGTTATTAAATTTTTGAATCAGATGTTGTGTCGATGGGTCTTTGCTGATTTTAGTCATAAACGAGGGACGAAAGATACCAGAGGGACAGTCAAACTCATAAATTGTAACTCATAACAATACAGAAACAGGTCCGCAATAAGTGGTGCACAGTTAGTCCCCATAGGAATTCCGATAACCTGACGATACACGAAATCTCTATAGCGAACAAAAATGTTATCTAGTAAAATTTCAAGGGCAGTTATAGTATCAAAGCAGGTTCAATTGGCATAGTTCTTTTGTTTGTTGTTACTAAAAAATGACCTAAAAGAGTTTGAACATATATATTCGCATTCCGACTTTCTAAATGCCTATTTAATCAGGTGTGTGATTTTTTTTCTTAATAAGATTATGAGGCAAAGTGGTGTATAGGGTAGAAAAGTCAAAACTTTGAACAGATTCGAAATCACCAATATAAGCATGCAATTTATCAAGTACTTCCAACGAATTTTTGACACTCCAAAAGTAATTAATTCCACTATTTTCAAAGGCCTTATTTGAACAATTTATTACCAAGTTTTTGATTGTACCAAGTGTACTAGTAAGTAGAATAGATAGTTTAATAGTGGAATAATGGCTTGTAGACGAAATAAATCTATATTTGTAAGGAGTCTTGTGCAGCTTCGGAAGCCAGTACATAGTTGGAACTTTCATTGCAGTTGGTTCTGCTCGTAAAGACGTAGCTAAAAGTTTATGTTTTTTACAGATGTCATTTTCCGAAAATGGAGTCAGTTGGAATGTTAGTGAATTCGTTATTTCCTTTTGTAGAACCTCAACGTAAAATTTACGTCAAACAATAATGATATTGTTAGCAGCCTTATCATCTGAGACAAAAACAAATTCCTTGGCGAGTTCTTTTAGCTTATGTTTGATACGAGAAATTGGGCTATTATGGTTATTATTAGGAGTAAAATGGTCTTTAAAATGTTGAATACGTATAATAACTATGTTCATTACCGAATTAAAAAACAATCTAATGATTTCGTGTTAGCTTTTTCTCGTTTTATCCATTTGGAGCAGTAAGTACGGAATGAGTCGTGGATGATGTTACGACACTCATTCCAATTAATAATTGACGGGGACGATATTTAGGTCCTTTACTGAGGAATGATTTCAACTCTCGGTCACGAACGATGTTAAGGTCTCCTGTTAGAACATTGGAAATGGGACCATAAATGTATTCGGAATTACTGCAATTTCATGAGGTAGGTGTATTGACACTAATATTAACATCTTTACACACTTTGCTGTAATTAAACACATTTTCCAGGTGGATTTTTTGTAAACAAAACAAATAAGAGGTAGTTCAGTATTATCAAAATAGGCAGTAATTTGTTCTTTAACACAATGATCATTAAAAATACCGGCAATATTTACAAAATCAAAACCTTTATTGACTATTTAATTTTAATAAAATGTTTTTTGTGATCTTCAGGGCGATCAATTTTGGGAAACAATTTAGAATAACAATATACAATTATTATTTGGACGATTTCATACTTAGGACTGCAATATGGAATTGTGTTGCATTCCTCCAAAATTTGATGTAATTTATTAACAGGCAAAGAGCAGAGCTTAGTTAATAGAAAATGTCTACCGTTGTTTTTTGAAATAGAAATTAGGTCCGAAATATTTGTATTGTTATTACGAAATTTTCTTTGATTGCGATTTATTCTACGCCCATGAGAACGGTTTTTACGAACTGTTTAAGAAACTATATCCAAAATGTTAACAGAATCTGTTCTAGATATATTACCAATTCCCATGATATTGTCATTACGACCGAGAGGATAGACTGTCTTTAATGTTTAATCCAATTTAATTCAATTATTTTTCGTGATCGTACATTTTTGAACGAGATTCCCCAGGCTGCTTATTCACTATTTCTAAAGGTTGAAGTGTTAAATATTTAAAAGGATGATTGTGCTTCTTAAGGTGTTGATAAATGATACTTTTGAATTGATGGGGTCTTTTAAAACGAAAAGGTGTTCTTGCGTGCGCTTAGATAAATATCGTCCAGTTTCACCTACGTACTGAATACCGCATCCCGGTTTGTTTCATGTGAGTAAATATATAATACTGTATAGTACGTATTGTTGGTGGAAAGACGGGGACATGTAATTCATTTTTTGGCTTGACACTTATAGATAAAAGGGTAACCATGATTTTTGTTATTAAAAATGTTAGCGATTGTAGTATTTTTAGACAATCGATTTTGAAGATTGACACGTGTAGATACCCTTTGAACGAGTTTAGTATTAAGTATTTTTCCATTTCGAAGATTCATGATTTGTTTTTTGTTATCCGTTTTACCAATTGAAAGGAGCAAAGAATGGCGTTAGCTGGAATGTTGAAAGATAGAAAAGGAAAGTTTCCAATTAGAATGCTGAAACCATCCCCTTTGTCGTAAAGCTTTTTTTTCTCAACCGACCTTAAGTGTCAATTCCAAGATGTATGTCAAGCTATAAGGCAGACTGAATTATGTCTGTTATATACTTTATTTCAAGTTCGTTTGTTTTAATATGTACCGACAGTTTTAAATGATTTCTGTGTTTATTTGAAGTAATTGCAAAACAAAAGCCTTTGGAAACACCTAATTATTTATTGTCGAATATTTTGTCAATTCTTGTGCATTTTAGTAAATTAAGGATCTTCGGTCCACTATTTTAAAATAACAAGCTTTTCGAAAGACTGTTATAATTTGATAGTATGAAAATATCCATGTCCTTATTTTTGACATTTATACCATTTTTTCTTTTTACAACTATGAAAATAACAAACATTTCATAAGATTGTCATAAATTCCTTTTTGAACTATATGTAATAAAACTACGAAAAGAAATCTAGGAGTAGGCGGACAAAATATTTATTTGCATTACATGGGTAAACTAGAATATTCCGAATAACTTACAAAAAGTCAAAAACAAGACGAGCGTACATCCTTAAAAACGTTTTATAGAAGTCAAAACCAAATTTTGTGTAAGTATTTGGTCTGTTTCGTCCTCTAAAATTTCATTTTTATTTTGCTTTATACAGTGTCACCATTTTCGGCTAAATTTTTTTTTTATGATGCGCCATTTGTGTCAAAAATTTTGGTAATATATATTTTTTGTTGACATTGTATTCGAAATCGTATTACTGAACACATATTTGTTCGTAATCGTACTTAAGGTTGTTGTACATGTATGTTGTCTTTTGTAGTTTTTAACTTTTGACATCCAATAAAGATGTGATTGGAGAACAGTGTGCTTTTTTCAATTCATGTTGTTTTTTCATTCTATTCATACATAACACATTTGTAAGTCTCTTCCGCCAATCCATATCAGATACTTTTGGCAGTGATTAGAATTCTTCATTACAGTATCAAAACAAAGAAACAAATTCCATCATGGCATTGCATGTGCAAATTTATGATTATAACACTAAATTTAAAAGGCATGTTTACTCGTTATTTAATTAAGGTTTTAGGGATCAGGAATACCAGACTTATCTTATGGATTTTGTAGGAAAAGATAGAAAATGTATTTTGATCAACCTAAAATATTAAATCTTTATCAAAAAGTAAAATCACAAAAATACTGAACTCCGAGGAAAATTCAAAACGGAAAGTCCCTTATCGAAATGGCAAAAGCAAAAGCTCAAACACATCAAACGAATGGATAACAACTGTCATATTCCTGGATTGATACAGGCATTTTCTTATGTAGAAAACGGTGGATTGAACCTGGTTTTATAGCTAGGATTGGTCCTATTATTGCTACGCCTACTGATGATTAGTTTTAATATTTCAACATTGATAATTACGATGAAGACTGAAATAAGTGTACCTGTAACTACAACATAACAATAACCGCTAACTAGAAAAATTACATGAATTTATACGATTTCTTTATTTCGAATAGCAAAACAAAATAATTAAATGTGATTTTGAAAAGATCAACATTGTATTTTGTACAACTAAAACATAATTACATGTAGATCTTTGCCATTTGATATGTTTTTTTTATTCTTGCTTCGAATTATGATGAATAGTTTGATATTTCAATATTATCAAATATTATGACAATAACGAAAAGACTGAAAGTAGGTGTAAACTGAAACATATCAATAACAGGATATTAGAAGCATTGAAACATTACATTATAGTAATTCGATTTCGTATTTATAATAGCAAAACAAAACTCACATTAAAATATGATTTTGGAAAAGGTAAATATTGTATCTTGTTCAACTAAAAGATAATTATATCTTAACCATTTGTAATGATAGGTTTTATTCTTGCTACGAATTATGATAAATAGTTTGATATTTCAACATTATCAATAACGCAAAGACTATAATTAGGTGTAACTGCAACATATCAATAACAGGATATTAGAACCATTACACATCGTAATACGATTTCTTATTCTTAATAGCAAGACAAAACTCACAATTAAATATGATTTTGGAAAATCTAAGAATGGCATTTTGTATAACTAAACAATAATAAGATCTTTACCATTTGATGGGTTTTATTCTTGCTACTAGTTATAATGAATAGTTTGATATTTCAACATTAGTAAACACATTTACTAAATTTTATCATCGGTAGAAGGACATCATTCGTAAATAAAAATCAACATGCAGACATCTTATACGTTTAGGTATTTCACATTCAATCTTTTATGGTAATATATATTAAAAGTACAAAATTGAAGTTACGTTTTGGCGTTTGTTTGAGATTTATTGTAAATCTTTCATCTTCGGATCTCCCAGTCTGTTTGTTTAGATTAACAATAAACCTAACATTCCAATACTGCCTTTTAAATAATTTTTGAATGAGTCAACATTGCGCCTTTTACTATCTGCGATTAAGACTGCTGAACCTTAAACTCCTTAAAACACGGCATTGCTACTACGATAAAATTAAGGAGAAAACCAAAATAATTTAAGAGTATGGCATAAAGAAAATAAAATGAAATAAGTTATTATTTATCAATTTACAAAAGTTAATTAAATTAAATATAACACCAATAACAATTATATAATGCGTGAATTTTTTTTTTTTAATTCTTTTTCTATCACATGCAAAAGAGAACCCAATTACTTGTCCATAATATGCGTTCTCGACACTTCGTGTCGCTATCGAGTGTGCAATTTATCCTAACTGATAAATTGTTGTTGCGTAAAATACCTTTTTTTTTGTAATTTAGGGAAATTTACTTTATTTCTAAAAAAGATAACCCAGGCAAACAGCTGATCTGTGTCCCTGTTGGAATTTTAAAATTGTTTTAAATGTTTTTTTAAATTAACAGTATCATAGCTTCATTTTATGGTTTGAGTATGTAAGAAGTTCATATCGTATTTCCGAACAATTAACCACAAATTGACGTCTACAGATAACTTGTAAACACATGGTAGATTTTACTAAAAAAAAATTTAAAAATAAAAAACTAGAAGGAGCAAAATTCTATCGGAAGTAAAACTATGTCTTGTAATTCGGATACAGCTTGACAATGTTTTGCAACCCAATATTTTACAAGAACATATGAAATTTGCAAAATTGCTTAAAAAGTCTTCAACAACACTGTTTATTGCAAATTATTTTTAAAAAGGATATGACAAAGTACATAATTTTAGAAGGTATAATGTTGAAAAGTAAATCTTTATGAATTTTAATAAATAACACGTAATTTTGTGTGTAACAAATGATTTCTATCAAAGTCTTGTGGTCTCAGACAAACGTTTGACGTATATTTGAGAACCAAAAACAAACTTCGATTAGAGGGGCATATAATTGACAATAGATTTGGAATCTTACTGTATTCTGACGTCAGATTGGACGTTGATTTCAGGAACTGACGTCGATTAGAGATCGGACATCGATCAGAGCTTAACATATGTACCGACTGTAAATAATGTTTTGATTTGATTTGAGTGTGGGATGCTATTGGTTCGAACCCCGACTGGGTCAAACAAAAGACTTGATTGAAAATTGGTATTTGATGCTTCATCGCTTAGCACGCGGCATTTATGAATATGAGCCATGACTTGTCAGTTCGGAGTCAGAATCGTGTTTTACGGGTAACCGGATGACATGCATTCTACGGACTGTTACTTATTAACTAGCATATTACAATCCTGCTGAACGTATCAGTCTATATAAAGCTTGATCAATCAATTTATATTAATATCATATAAACAGTAATTTGTTTGTCCTGAATTTGTATTCAGTTAGCATTGGACGTTTAACAGTGACCATTGTCATAATATTTTGGCAAAGCTTTTTTTTTTTTTTTTTTTTTTTGCTCCTTGCATGGACAATTATCTAGGTAATGTAATTGATTAAAAAAAAACTTCATGATGAAATTACACATCCAAAGAACATCATGCACACAGGGAACAAAAATGACACAATTTGGAGCCTCCTCATGGGGTATTTGATGATATGATTCATTGGCCGTTTTCATAATGATTATTTGATTACCAGACCCAATATTTCATGATTATTTGATTATCTTGGACTGTATGTTTGATTATTTGATTATCATGTTAAAAAATATAATTAATAATTATGGGATTATATTGGCAAAGAAATTATGATTATGTGATTACTTGGACACTCCCATGAGTGGCTAATATGTTTAGAAAAGTAAATAGGAGAGGGTGGTGTCAGAGGAGAAATTGTATGAACGTTTAAACAAATGAGACAAATTAAAAACAAAAGAGACTTACTCATCTGAGAATACCAAATTAAACAGCTATCATGTATATATATTTGAATGGAATTTATTTAAGATAACAGTGACCTCAATAATAATATGTCTCAATTCAATAACCTGATGATGAAAACCCAGATACATTCAAGAATGATTTAGTGTAAAACACAAAATATTCAGAAACGATGATGCATATGAAAATTTGTAATTCTTATCGAGAGCTCTGATTTCTTTGTCATAAAAATCATACGTTTGAAATAGATAAGACGTGAAAGAAGTTATAACCGAATACATATGTATATATAACCTTTGCTATTTAGTTGTCCAATCGTAAACAATTGCAGAAAATGGCTGTGGGTTTAGGATCGCTTCTTCTTTAATGGCTCGAAGATGAATGTCACTCTAAAACGTTCCCATGTTGAACCGGCACGTAGTGCATTTGCAAGAGTAATAATACATAACTATTTTTTCCATTTTTGTGAAATGTTCCCCTAGGGAACCAATAAAAAATAATAACCAATTTGTGAAATGTTTCTCTGGGGGTCATATTCTTCCCAGAAATTAACAAACCTTTAGTTATGAAATGAAAACTTACTGCTAGGAGGTATATCATCTATATCGTTTAGTCATTTATAACTTTGTACTAAGTGATAATGTCTACATGTGGTCAGTGTTCTCAGTGGCAAATATTTCATGCATATTCAGGTCGAGAACAATTCAAGTATGTAAGTTTGCAAAGTTGGTCGACTGGAATCAAACGGCGAACAACAATTGACCGCATCCTAAATAATATAGTACAGTACTTTGGAAAAAGGAGTAAAGGATTCTAAAGTGGCGTGTCTAATTGAACAGCTATCAGTGATATTAATGTTGGTAAATCCAGAAACACGAGTATTACAGGTAGAGTCCTTACCTTACGCACACTATTGGTACACCAATAGGGTAGTTACATTTAAATTAAATGTATATTTAAAGCATATCAATGTCCATACATTCTGATCAATAAATAATTGGAAAAAAATCCGATTTCCAGTCACAACATGACTCAGAACATACACTTTCGATGGAAAATGATGGATTTAATCGCGCCAAACCCCAAATTTTATTACAATCTTATTTGTTTAGAATCAAAGAATATATTTTACAGTACATGTTCCTGGTACAATTTGAAACGAAACAAACAATAAATTATTAAGTCTTGTTTAGTCGTTCAGTCAATTTTCTGACTTGTGCACTGAGGTTCTGTTCAGACAATTCGCTTGCAGTCAAGTATGATCTGTTCAGTCTATGTTCAAACTGTTCAATAGTTGTTGCTTGCCTGTACACATCAACATTATATTGAATTGACTGCAGGCGAATTGTCTGAACAGTACTGAAATAACCCCACTAGATAAGTCTGGTCCTCTCCCTTGCAACATACGGGTATCACAGATACCTTTGTCAAAGCCAAACAGATAAAGGACAGAGAACCAGTCTACCCACTAGATAAGTCTGGTCCTCTCCCTTGCAACATACGGGTATCACAGATACCTTTGTCAAAGCCAAACAGATAAAGGACAGAGAACCAGTCTACCCACTAGATAAGTCTGTTAATTGACTGAAAGACTGAACATTACTTTATCATTTATTTTTTCAGTGTTTTCAATTGCTATAAGATCAAAATGACCGTTAAACACTATAAAAGTCATTTACTATTGATTGGATTTGACAGATGTATCAACTATTCGACACTATTGTAAAATTGTTTTAAAACATTTGTGATTCAAAAGATAGATACAAAATAATTACTCAGTTATACGACATAATGATAAATTTGATAAATCCTAACTTTCACAGGATATATATAGCCTGAAAACTAGCACAAGTGCTTTCCTCAACCTTTCATTTTAAAATCATACATCAGTCCTTTTTGTAATGATTCCATTGACCAATAAATTAAAAATAATTATCTACCAAATTTTATGATATCTCTTTATATTTCAGAAGAACTGTCAATCTCGTACCTCAAAAATCTAAAAAAAAAGTTATCCACAATTTTAATATTTTCTTGTAAATTTTTCAGCAATATACAGGAATTTTCACTCACGTAATTTCACGTGGATTTCACCTCACAGAGCTAATTGACTGTTTTCAAACATCTTTTGCACTTTTCCTGTAATATATAGATATAAGAAGATGTGGTATAAGTGCCAATGAGACAACTCTCCATCCAAGTCAAAATTTATAAAAGTAAACCATTATAGGTCAAAGTACGATCTTCAACACGGAGCCTTGGCTCACACCAAACAGTAAGCTATAAAGGGCCCAAAAATTACTAGTGTAAAACCATTCAAACGGGAAAACCAACGGTCTAATCTATATAAAAAACTATATATGAATATTATCAATAAAGTATTGGAAGTGATTGGCAGGATTTATATATTTTTATCTTACACACAAGCATGTACATTTATCTTTTAGTTTCTGTCTGAAATAAAAACAAGTTATAATCTAATCTTTTTTTTAAAAAGCATCGATCTGTAATAAATATAAATCAATACAAACGAGTTACGGTGACACCTCTAAAGTATAATTTAAGCATTTAATGTAGTTTAAACTATGCTCAAATAATCTAAAGTGCAAATTTAAAATTACTATTGTTCCAACCAGAAAATCAAGTAAGATATATTTTTAACAGAGAACGCTATAAAACTATAATAAACAGATTTTCACAATATGACCAATTTGTCAAGCACACATTTAACTGGAATTTATATTTTGTTAACAATTTTAGTATTTTTGGTAAAATTGTGGACCAAAGATGACTGCTATGATTTTGACAATTTCGAAAATGTTAAACACAATTTCACATATCTAGGACAGGTCATATAAGATATAGATTTCCTATCTTCCATTTTATCACTTCTCTCTGCAAAGTAGAAATATACAATATTAATACCAAATAAAAACTATGTACAAATATATATATTCTTATCAAGATCTTTTAATGAATATGCCTTGTGAATTCATAGCTTCAAGGAAACATATAAGAAGTGTAACTATTGATTGAAAGATTGTTTGTTTTTCTATTGTTTTGTGTTGTATGGACTAGTATTATCTTTTGTTTATTTAAAAGAAATAAACAAGTATAATAATTTTCTTTCTAATGCTACTTTGATAATCTAAAGTCGATGTACAGCAACCTTAAACACAAATGTTTACTTTACGAAATGTATAATGTTAAATTTTGTCAACCAACTATAATGATAATATCCTTCATCTGTGAAAGTAAAATTTTACTCAAGATGACACAAAATGTATGAATTTAAACAATGCTAACACACATAATGTCTGAAAAATTATTAATTCTGTATTTAAGGGACGATAACAAATTTAACAAAACTATGGTATATAAGACGACACGAGTTGTCTTTCTTGTACAGCTTTCTGCAAAAAATGATAAACGGTATACCACGAAATAAACAAAAATATAGCATTTTTTAATTGATAAATGTCGATTATAAGTGACCTAACGTTCATTTTCACTTTTTAATGCATTATTTTGCAATTCAATAATATTCAAAAGTATATATATATATATTAAAAAATTATTAATTTAATCTTCTTCTAACTACTTATATACAATATAGAAGAAGATTCTGGATGAACGTTTTCAGCCTTCAAAATACTACTACTATACAGTGATTATATTAGTGACTGAATATAGCAATCTGGAATTTTATTTCAATTACCCTACTGTAATGTAAAGTTTTAACAAATTTAGCAACTTATCTTTGATTTGTAGCACGCCATTTTTGCGTCTTTTTCTGAATTTGGATTGCAGTGCATGACATGACCATTACTTGTGGTTATTATTCCTTTTTTGTCAAGACTTGGATGACAGTCGCAGAAGAGAGGGAAAAAAACGATCGAACTTTTTCTCTCCGAGGTAGGCATGGTTAATATTTAGGTTCAGTCTGTGGTAAATGTTTTATACATATTCACTTACTTTGTCAAATCGGCAAATAAACTTATGAAATTTAGACAGGCGCTGTTAAAAGAGAGGAGAAAACGAACTGACATCGCTATGGCAAAAAAAAAAAAAAAAAAAACGAAAACGACAAATAGACAAACAATGATTTAAACAACATCTGATAAATGGGATAGGTTTGTTTTAGTTTACACCTATAAGAAGTACTGTTAGTTCAAATATCAATGCATGAAACTTAAAAGTTATCCTGTTTATCTACGGTTTTTGTTAATATGCGGAGGAATCTTCATACTTCTCATACATATGATAAAATTGATGTAAAACTAGTATTTCTTTTCCCTCGATATATAATTTGCATTAGCTTCTTAGTATCTTCATTTTTTTTTTTCTCGTGCACAAGTTCGATTTTATCATAAAATTGTTTCTAATTAAAGAATGCATTTATTTTTGTTTTATTTTGATTTGATATAGGTATATAAGGGCTCCAAGAAATGTTTTCCGGCGTACAAAATAATACTGGTGTCTTTAAAGAGATTTTCCTATTAAGTCATAATCAATTATCAAATTATAAATAGCTTTATACATTTATTTGAGTAACCTACCTATATATTTAAAATGTTCACCCCATTTAAGTGCATTAATTCCATGGAAAAAAATAAACACTTATTAAAAAAGAAGATGAAGAAAAAGGGATGGCAAGTCAACATGTTTACTTGAGTGTGCAATAAAGTTTAATGTACTTGAGTGGTAATGACTGATCAGCTCCTGAAAGTAGACTACAGATCAGCAAAATATTATTTCAGGACTTTTAGCTTAGTTACTGTCACCATCAATTTGCATGCATTTTTCTTACATTTTTTATTTACATAACAATATGAAATACAATTGAGAATGGAAATTGGGAATATGTCAAAGAGACAACGAGCCCACCAAAGAGCAGATAACAGCTGAAGGCCACAAATGGGTCTTCAACGCAGCGATAAAATCCCGCACCCGGAGGTGGGCCTCAGCTGGCCCCTAATTAAAAATGTGTACTAGTTCAGTGAAAATGGACGTCATTCTTAACTCCAAAACATATAAATGAACTAAAATTAAAAAAACATACAAGACTAACAAAGGCCAGAGGCTCCTGACTTGGGACAGGCGCAAAAATGCGGCGAGAATAGAGCAACATTTTCTTCATGGATTTTTATTTTCAAATTCAAATTTAAGAAGAGAAAGCATAAAAACATTTTTTTCATATTTTTTCAATGTACTACATATATATATACTATCTATTGAGAACAGTTTACTTTTTTCTAATGTCAATTGCAGATGTAACATACCAGTATGATGACAGCTTTGCATTTGACAACGTGGATTAATTTAAGTAGTCGGTGCTTGACTATTGATTCAACACATTCTAAAATTTGAGTTTGATTAAATGTAATGAGTATGTTCCAGACCATATGAGTATTTGGACCGTACGCGTACGGTCCGGACCGTATACGTTTACTTGTACGGTCCGACCATACGCGTACGGTCGGACCGTATGAGTATACTCGTATGGTCTAGTACGAGATCGACCATACACATGTATATATTTGGACCATATGGGTTGATTTTAAACAGGCATTTATCAAAATCTTAAATTAATATTATTACAATTATAGATGAATCAAGTGAATAAGCGAACATTCAATCAATTAAAATGAATTATTTATTCAATTGTCTATCTGAATCCTTTTTTTGCACTCTCACCCACAAGGAACATCAGATTTTTTACATTTACATGTTTTCTTCATGCATATTCCTTTCCATTTGCATTTTTTAGTAAAATTTCTAAATATTCTAAAAACTTTTCTTCCCACATTATGTTTATTTCCAATAACTTCAATTTCAGCGAGCATAATTTTCATGTATTACTGACATGCTAAATACAGGAGATTAACAGATTAAACTAACGTGACTTTTTTTAATAGTTAGAATTTTAAGTTTTATTTCAATTACAATTGAACTTTTTGAATTAATCTAAGATTTCAGTTATGTTGATCTGTTATATACATTTGTATCTACTAAACTTGACCAACTTCTTAAAACCAGGCAGACCGTACGCGTACAGTCCGACCGAATGTGTATTTTGAAAAAGTACGCGTACGGCCCAGACCGTACGCGACGGTCCAAATACTCATATGGTCTGGAACAAGTACATATTAAAAATAGCAAAAAGGTAATTGAATTTAGGTAAGTTGTGAATCATGAACTGCCAACAATCCTAAGACATTAGCATTCTTTTATGAACATACTGGCATTTTGTCCATCTTAACACTTCAAACTTGATAGAGAACCCTCCCATACTGATTTGAATATTTTCAGTTGACCCGGGATCGCTGCAATATGTCATACGCCCGAACGATAGCCATGATAGTTCAGTATTCAAGCACGATAAAATGATGTCTGCACTCTGATTTGATGGTAAATAATGATTAAAAAGACCGTTGATTTTAGCTACATTTGTATTTAACGTCAGGTGAAAAGGTAAAATCGGGCAGAAAAGAGGACATTAAAAAGTCATTGGTCGGAGAGACCTGACAACAGAAGGTCAAAAAAATACAAAATAAGAGACTTGAAGATCAACAGGACATCAAAACAATACAAAGAAAATTTCAATCTTAACAACACGAACGCAATGAAAAATCTCAGGAGCTCCGAAAGGATAGGCATATCCTGCTTTCTATGTAGCACCCGTAATTTTTCTAGTGGTAATTGATAAGTCTAATATCAGTGCTACACCATTCCAGGAAAATTGAGTCCGAAAAAATGAATGTTCAAGGAAAAACAAAGTGAATTTGATATAAGTATTAAACCTCTTTTTTTGTCTGACCGACAATCTAAACTGGAATGAAACTGCTAGTTCAAGAATATTGTAGTCAACAGGAAGACGTTTCATCCTATCAATCTACATTATTCGGGCTCTTTGTGAGCCATTCTTTGCTGTTAGCCCTAAACACCTTATGATCACTGGAAAAGCAAAAAACATATTTTTTAGGATTTTGAGCCCAAACCACAACCTCCCGTACTCAAGCCAAGAACGCTTGTATGAGATCATCGCGGCGGTTACAAGGTTTTCACCTGAATTGTTGGCTCACATTTATTTTTTATATGGTTTAATTTGACAGATAGTTGTATTTCTTTTATTTTTAAGCAAGTATTTGTGTGACTTTAGTCTCTATAGTTTTCATTTCTTATTGTCGTGTTCTTGTTTTTTTTTTTAGTTATGTATATCGCTTTGTCATTTATGTCGATGATGTTAAACTAACGCAGGGTTTGGTTACTGCTTAATTAACAATTAGTAATAAGAACAAGTATACGCAAGTTCAGCTACGATTGGATGAGGCATAATGTATAGACTATTTGCATGTTACAGGAGTATATAATTTTTCGATAGGTTACAATTTCTGTGATAGGACATTCTGCTACTCGGTTAAGTTAGACAAACTAAAAGAAGTACAATCTTACAACAGGTGCGATATTTAGAAAAAAATAATTAATTTATGTTTTTCTGTGAAAATCAACGTAAACAGTTAATTGTTTCCTGAAATTGCAGCGATTGTAAGCTAACTTGATCGGGAATGTCGATAACCTGTCAAAAATTATAATCTCCTGTGTCCACATCTGGTAATATGAAAATAATTTATGATTGCGCAAATATATTAGACGTATTCTAAAAGAACAGGAATAGACGACAAGCATATTATATTATGACAACTGTTGCACAAATGTTGTATATACTAGTATCAAAATGCAGATTCGTTTGTTTAGATCACATCAACCATGGACACGATATGTATGTGTTTCAATCAGATAATTCTTCTGCAATCAGTGCAAAACTACTATATCATGTAAAAATATATACTGGTATTTGTTTTATAAGTGCAAGCAAAATTTGTTGTAATTATATCGATACCGAAGTATTATTCAAGCAATTTAAAAACCCTTCTTGCAAAATACAAAAAAAAAAAAAAAAAAAAAAAAAAAAACAATCCGTGCCAAATATAGCTTTAAACTCCTTGAATATTTCTTCTTCAATCTGTTATTTAACCTCGTAAAACCAATTCTTGCTGTATATTATAGTATATATGTTCACAACAATATATGTTAAAAACCAATTCAATGGTTTTAAACGTTTATTTTAAATGTATATATTTTTTTTCAACAAAAGTCAGTGAATATAGTGCATTACCTTTTGTAGAACAAATAATTCATTTTAGTTCAAAATTACCATATATACATACTGGTATTTGTTTTATAAGTGCAAGAAAAATGTCTTGCAATTATTTCAATAACGTTAGTACTGACTACTGATTAATATAAAACATACTGAATATTTTTTTCCAGTTAAATGTAGGTTAATACACTAGGTCACTTTTTTGCAAAATCAATAATTTGTTTTACGTCAAAATTATATTTATATACATACTTGTAATTGTTTAATCAGTGCAAGGAAGTAATCAACATAGAGTGGTTTAGATAACACAACGCGTTGGTACCAATGAACATTTAAGCCTTCCTATTCATATTAATTCTGTGGACAATGTCAAAATTTATAATATTATTAAAAGTTTTTCTAAAAGCGACCAACATCTTTATCCCTATAACACATTACAGAAGGGCAATGTAGAATTCCTACACATTGCTGAACCTAGAAAATATACATAATATTTACGTCGGCTGTTTTCTGCTGTTTGGTCGGGTTGTTGTCTCTTTGACACACTCTCCATTTCCATTCTCAATTTTATAATGAAGCGGTATGGGCTTTGCTCATTGTTGAAGGCTGTACGTTGACCTATAGTTGTTAATTTCTGTGTCATTCGGTCTGTTATAGAGAGTTGTCTCATTGGCAATCATACCTCATCTTCTTATTATAATACTTTGTATCAGTATCCAGCTTGATGCATCACTCTTCAGTCTAACTTTTAATAGTATGTAATTATTAAGAAGGACTATAGTTAAGATTGGAAATAGCAATGATCTCAGCAAAGAGCCATCTAATAAATTTCATAATGTACATTGTACTATCAAATTATAAATGATGTTTCTAATAGCGCAATCCATTTATATGAGTACCTCAACTATAAATTTCCAATTTTTACTCTATTTAAAGCATGTCACATGGAATAAATTAAATGTTAATCGTAGAAGAAGAAAACGAAGAAGAAGGAGAAGAAGAAGACGATTATTAGGACAGGAAAGCGGACATATTTTCCTAGTGCTCTCATAACCTCTTCTATTCCCGCTTTATAATGATATATCAACTCCTGAAAATACAGCCAAATTATTTAAGAATTTTTCAGGAACTGTGTGTGTGTCAACGTTTCGGTCTTTTCTCTGCTTTTTTTTATGGAAAAACAATTTTGCATTTAAGAAATGGAAACACACATACCCTATTTTTGTTTTCTAATTTTGCGATGTACTTTATATAAAAATAAGAATAATAAGAACCCAAAACAGTTGACGAGCTTTATGAAAAAAGGGAACTAAAAATAATACACAAATCCATCTAAGGTCAACGTTTCCTGAGCGAGTTCAAGCCTTAGTTACATAATATTATCTAAATTTGTGTACGGACAATTTCAGAAAGTTTTGTTGTAAATTATGTTTTTTCGTATTAATTATTGTTATAATGCATATTATCTACTGATAAATTTCACATTTTCCAATTACAGATATTACAAACCAGTATGTTGACAGCTTTTCATGTTGGCAATGTTGACAATGCATTAGAAATAAAATAATCGGTGCTTGTCTATAGATTCAACACATTTTAAAATTTACAAAATAGTGAAAATAGGGTGTGTAATTTTTTTTTTATATTTTTTTATTTCAATTGCAGACGTTACGTATCAGTAATTTTACAAATTGATGTCAAGAAATATTCAAAAAATATATAAAAAAAATTTCATGTTTTATAATCGTCTTCTGTTAATAACTGTTTATTGAACTTTTCATACTTTATTGTTTCTGAACTGCAAAGTTGACGTCATCACAACGTAGATGCTTATAATGTTTCTTGTTGGCCATTTTAAAGAGGGATTGAATTATTTAATATATGAGACACGCCTTTCAATACTTCAAAAATACAATCTCACATGGTAGATGTGGTAGCCGACAATTCTATTCTGACATTTTCCTTCAATCCAAAGACTACAATTATTAAGCAGCCACTAATATCGACTTCCATATGTTCATTTTACATTGGACGGGTGCCTTTTGGACATGAGAGTCATCAGCCCGCTAGGGTCCATCCTCTGTTTCGATCTAGGACTTCATAAATATAATTATGCCCGTCTCTGGATTATTCTAGGGGTTTTATTAGGTATATCATTTACCGGTTTATGCCACTGGTTTATACATGGTTTAATTACGTGTGTTCAAGATATAAAGTACATGTGTCTGGTGTATATCTAATACACAAGCATTCTCTGTCATATGTAGCTTATTGGACCTTATTCAAAGACTTGATAAAGAGTGACTAGTCTGTCCAGCTCCTTATGACTAACTAGAAGCTAACCTTTGACAGGTTGTAACTGCAGTTCGACTTTCATAGTACCCGACTTTCTATACCAATATGTGAAAAGTCTTGATTACTACTATCACGAGACAGCACAAGACGTGGCATGAACCTATAAAAGGTTATCGATTGTATTCAATGAATTTAAGGGTGAGATCACAAATTCAAGTGTTATATATGGTAGACGTGAAGAAAATTATTTATCTCAAGCATCAAGCTGCATCTCTCAGTACATTTAATCCCAAATCAAAAATGAAGAAGAGCCTCAGCTCGACTTTATAGATAGTTTCAAAGTAAAAGCTAATACATGTAAACTAGTTTAAACCATGAATAAAGATTAACAGAAAGATAGACTAAATGTAACTAGCCCGACCTGATGATAGTGGTGGTTTCAAGCACAGGACAACGAATGTATAGCCAGCCTTTTCGAAAACTAGTTCTCAGTTTCAAGACCCTGGATCTGCCCCGAACAAATGTATATTTTTTAACAAAGAACATCAGATAATATATACGTGACCTTTTTTGGTGTTTTTTCCCCTATTTGTCATATTTTTAAAATGTCTGTTGATTTAACACATTTTAAAATTGACAAACTATAGTGTAAGAATGGTATATTATGGAAAAAAAGGTTTTGTATTTTCTTATTTAAATGTAGATGTTACACATCAGTAATTTGGCAGATCGATTTCAAGAAATATAATTAAAAATATGAAAAAAAACATATTTCATGTTTTATGACAGTCATCTGTTGGTATCTGTTATTTGATCTTT
Source organism: Mytilus coruscus (assembly GCA_017311375.1). NCBI lineage: Eukaryota > Metazoa > Mollusca > Bivalvia > Mytilida > Mytilidae > Mytilus > Mytilus coruscus. Next base: position 78,663,169 of record CM029603.1, on the reverse strand, counting down.
TAATTTATACTTTACAAAGTGATCACAACTTAGATGCTCATAATGTTTCTTTTTTATCAGTCTATTGAGGGATTGAATTTTTTCAATATGTGAGACATGTTTTTCAAGCCTTTAAACGTACAATATCATATGGTAGCCGATGATCCCAAGAATTCTATTCTGGCATATTTCTTATTTAATCCAAAGACTACAATAACTCAGCAGCCAACAATATCGACTTCAATATAATTGGCCCGAGATGGGTGCCTTTTGGGCATGAAAGTCATCAGCCTGCAAAATAGACAAATATGCTGAAACCAGGCCACGTCTACTCTGTGTTTTGTTATATGTATTTCCATTTGTATCCATCTGATGAGTTAATCCTTTTTCGACTGATTTTTATAGTTCGTTCTTATGTTGTACTGTTACACTACTGTCCAAGGTTAGAGGAAGGGTTGGGATCCCGCTAACATGTTTAACCCCGCAACATTCTGTATGTATGTGCCTGTCCCAAATCAGGAGCCTTAATTCAGTGGTTGTCGTTTGTTGCTGTGTTACATATTTGTTCTTCATTCATTTTTTTTTGTACATTAATTAGGCCGTTAGTTTTCTCGTTTGAATTGTTTTACATTTGTGATTTCGGGGCCTTTTATAGCTGACTATGCGGCATGGACTTTGCTCATTGTTGATGGCCGTACGGTAATCTATAGCTGTTAATTTCTGTATCATTTGGTCTCTTGTGGAGAGTTGTCTCATTGGCAATCATACCACATCTTCTTTTTTATACTGTAGAGTACTCTCTATGGACCTTTAAAAGGATTTTGTATCTATCAGACAGCAACCAAACAACATTTCTTATAGTCCAAATCTAGGCTAGGGTTCTACCTATGCTTTCGTTCTAGGGCTTCACAGATATAATTATGCCCTTCACTACAATATTTTAGAGCTTTATTAGGCATATTATATTATACGGTTTATGCCACCAGTTTATGCATGGTTTAATCCTGAGTGTGCAAGATGTAAAGTACGTGTATCTGATGTATCTAATACTCAATCATCCTCTGTCATATGTAGCTTATTGGACCTTATTCAAAAGCTTGATAAAGAGTATCTAGTTTTCTCTTCTAACTATCTATACCAATATGTGAAAAGTCTAGTTCACTACCATCATGCACGAGACAGGGCAAGACCTGGCGAAGTATCAATAAAAGGTTATCGACTGTACACAATGAATTAACGGGTGGAGTCACAAATTAAAGTGTTCTGGTAGAAGTTCAGTAAATTATTAATCTCATAAGTTTCATACCACAGGCATCAACCTGCATCTCTCATTATATTTTGTTCCATATCAAATTTGAACAAGAATCTCCATCCGACGTTAAAGTTAGTTTCTAAGTAAAAGCTACTATACAATCATGTAAATTAGTCTAGCGTTAAATCAATAAAGTTGTAACAGAAAGACAGACAACATGTAACAAGTCCGACCTGATAAAAGTGGTCGTGTCAAGCACGGGACAACGAAAGTATAGTCAGACTTTACGAAAACTCTTTCTTAGTTTCAAGTGGTTACACTAACCCTGCAGGCACACTTTGTTGAATCAACGTTGAATCTTTGTTGATTTTAGGTTATACATTGATCAACAAATATTCAACATCGATTCAACGTTGACAATTCAACGTTGAAATTAGAACATTGTTTCAACGTTGAATTAACATTGTGTTGAAACACCAACATTGAATCAACGTTTGCTAAACAATATATAAAACCCAGTAGTTGTGGATACCAGAATTGTCAAAAAAAGTATTGGGCACATCACAATTCTTTTAAATTGACAACGATATTCACATAAAATACAATAATCAGTAGATTTATCACAAATTGTCGTGGTGATTATAGAATTATATATAAAACAATCGCAGTGTATATCAGCATAGATTAATCATGAACTTTGCACCCAAATAATAGAAATTCCCAAATTTCACCCCACCCAAAACATAATAAATTAATAGAACCAGCTTGCATACAGAATCATACAGTAAATGTACATATTTGTGAATAACACCTTCCCTAAAAATATGCCCCTTTTCCGTGGATGGTGATGTCAAATATCTTGTTTTCATTCCTTTTTTCTTTTCTATTCTTTTAACAATCTTAAGAGAAAGACGTATACATCAGTACATAAACAATGGTTGATAACTTGTAATATAAACAACCGATAGATCTATTGGAATAGTGATTTAAATTTTCGCGGCATTTTAACATTTCTATTTTAAGACAAATTCAGATATGCACATGCGCAGTTGTTTTTGTTGCCAAAGTTTGAATATCCGCTCTCGAGACAACAAGGTAATTCTACAGAGTTTTATCAATATCTTTCCTGTATACAGCTTTTATATTTTATCGTAAGTATATATAAATTGTTGTGATTACAGTAAATACAGTATCGTATTTACAAATGTGAGCATATCATGTTGTTATGAAAACTGTACTGAAAAGTTGAAATTTTACACGAGGAAAAGGGGATGTTTAGCATTTTGCCATTCCCGATTTACCTTGCAACGACTCATGATTTTTTTATCGTTGACTATTTGAATTCATCATATGATTGAATCAAAAGTAAAAAGAAATTTAATCTTAATTTACCTGTTCAATTCAGTTACACGAAATCTCTGAAAAAGGGGGGCTTCAGTTGTTTACAAAATTGGGGTGGAAAGGTCAGACGCTATATGGCTCACCAAGTTGGACCTTTAATATTTTACTGTCAAAATTAAAGTAGTGTTTTGACAAGGTAATCAAAGATGAAGGGTATATCATATATGAGGGTGGTAAAGAGTTATTTGTGTGCAACGTTTTTGGCCTTTTTATTTCTCGTTTTCTTGTCTTTGGTTCGAGATGAGTTATTTGTGTTTCCTCTTATTTATTTTCCGTGTTTCGTGTTGGTACTCTTAATTTCTCGTGCTTGTCCCACATGTGATAAAAAAGTAAACCGTGACTAAATTCCAAGTAAGTCTGGATTTTTAAATTATGTGTTCCCAGGATATTAATTGCTATCAGTTTATGAATATTTTTTTTCAAATCGGATGCAAATAGCGGACGCGAAAAGGTGACCACCGGGTCTTCGTGTCCATTATCATGACTGTGTGATCTCCAAGAACGACTGAGTAATAACTTCTAGTACTTTTCTTTAATATTTACGATTTTATTTCTCGTGCTTCGTTTATCCCAATTTTTTTTCCGTGTAGCGTTTTGGGATTTTATTTCACGTGTTTTCGTGTTAAGAACCCCTTTACAACCCTTGTATATGCCAATCAGACAGATATCCATGCATCAGCACAAGTAATACAGAAAAGACACAAGTGGATAACCTTCAATTTGTTCAAGTTAAAATGTAGTATTTAGGATTTTCTTGCAGATTATACCTTCTGGTCTATATAAAAGAAATGTAGTTGAGATTTTGATGGAAGTTTAACTTCGTTTAGTTTTCACGAGTTCTTATGCTTTTGATTTATACTTTAAATATCATCATTATGAAGTTATTAATAGTTAAATGTGTTGAACAGTTTTAAACTTGACAATGTTATAACTTTTGATTTTGTAGATGTCATCATGAAGACCTATGGAATCACGGAACAACAAGTGTCTGACCAAACAACAACCTTTCTAAAATGAGCTCCAAAAAGACAGGGTGGGAGAAGAAAGAAGTTAAAGTTTTCACTATTAATAAATAAATTTATTTTAATTTTATCGTATTGAATATTTCTCTATAATCAGTGGTTGGACATTAGAATACATGGAGTAGGAACAGCAAACTTTGTTTTATATTTTGATCACTCAGATATTTAGAATAGACATTGGGCAAAAAATATGTGTATTAAGGGTTGTGTGCTTTCAAAAATTAGGATAGTTCAATATTGGAAATATTTTTTTTTTTTTTTTGCTGATTTTTTTCAATGTTTCTCTGGGATGATAATTTGTGTTTTTATATGCATATCGTTTAATGTTAAAAAAAATCTTGGGGGTTAAATTATGGTTCGTAGGAAAGCCCTAAACACACATATTTGTTATTCAGTTGATTGGTTGTTGACATCATCATGGTCAAGCCATGCTCTTATCACAAGAATGTGGTCTCTCAGTTTTATTGTTGAAAATTCTTCTACGAGTAATTGACAGTCAATGGCATATATTCAAAGTTTTAATTGTTACCTATTGTTAACAAGACAATCGTAAACCAAAGAACATTATTTATATATCTTTGGGTTACTATACAGTCTTCAACAATGAGCAAAAGCCTACACCATGTCAAATATGACCAGGCAATGATATTATTTAAAGTTCAGCAATTTTTTCTGAGATTAATTTTATACTTTGGTCTGATGGAGCAGTTATTGGATAAAGTTTCCTGCGGCAGAATGTTGCTATGACATTTAGCATGTAGAGGGCCTTGAGAAGACACTAGCTTGAATATTGCTACAGTATAAAATTATGGAATGCAACACACAGAAAATACAGGATGAATGAAACTTAAGTTTTAGGTGGAAACACAGTTGAACACCACCACTAACCAATTTTGATTCCCTGTTCAATATGGTATTCACCCTGAATTCAATCTGAATTCAAGGTAAGTTATTGGTTTAAACAATGTTGAAGCAACCATTATTCAATATTGATTCAAAGTCGAATATCAACGTTGATTCAACGTAGGATTTCAACGTTGATACAAATTTGCAAAATCTAATAATAATTCAACATTGATTCAACATAGAAAATAAACATTGATTCAATGTTAAATCAATGTTGTGTGCCTGCTGGGTAATGACTGGACCGAATGACAGGACAATGACAGGACCTAAATGAAAAATGTTAATAACTTTTTTATTTCTCAAAGGATTTATGTCAAATTTGAAATGAAATAAGATTTCATCATTTAATACATAAATCTAAGAAAAAATATTAGAATTTTTTTAAAGCTTTTGAAAACGTGACCTGACCAACGCTGACAATGACAGGACCAACGTCGACAATGACAGGACCAAATGAAAATGCTAATAACTTTTTTATTTCTCAAAGGATTTATGTCAAATTTCAAATATAATAAGATTAGATCATTTAATACATAAATATAAGAAACAAATATAAAAAAAAATAAAAATCTTAAGAAAACGTGACCTGACCAACGCTGACAATGACAGGACCAAAATCGACAATGACAGGACCAAATGAAAATGCTAATATATTTTTTTATTTCTCAAAGGAATTATCTCAAATTTGAAATATAATCAGATTTAATCATTTAATACATAAATTTAAGAAAAAATATAGAATTTCTTTTCAAAAGCTTGCGAAAACGTGACCTGACCAACGCTGACAATGACAGGACCAACCTCGACAATGACAGAACCAAATGAAAATGCTAATAACTTTTTTATTTCTCAAAATATTTCTCTCAAATTTGATTTATAATAAGATTTCACCATTTTATACATAAATATGAGAAAAATATAGAAAAAAAGAGTATTAATGTGACCTGACCAACGTTGACAATGACCTGACCAACATCGGCAATGACCTGGCCGATGAAAAGTCCTTATTTCTTTGTTATTTCACTCACTAATTTTATCAATTGTTAAATTTTGATCCATAATTAATAAGATCATATGTAACTATAAAATCAGGAAAAATATATTTTGGTGGGTAAAGAACTTGACCTGACAAACGTACGTTGGCGGACAGAAAGTCACAATTAAATTACGTATCAGTATACAATTGTTTGAATATTTAAGAGAAAGATCTTGAAATATTTACTTTTCATTGCATATATTCATTTTACAATTTAGGAAATAGGTCATTAAACTAGATACATTGTAAATGAAGAATTATTAAATTTTAATCATTATATTACTTGACACCATGAAGCCGTTTAAGTACCAAGCCACTTTGACATTTTGTTTTCTTTACAATAATTTTATCATTATGATATAATTTTTTTACAAATGTTGTTTACAAAGTAGCTTTATACACAAAAGTTTAAGAAAATACAGAAATATTTTTTAAAACAATAAGTAATTCCTTGACCAAAGAAAAATAATCTCAACTGAATTGTGACTTTTTGTCTGTGACATTTTATCCTGTTACTTTCTGTCCTACATTCTGATCGTTATCATGACCAGGAAAAATGACTATTTTATACCTTTTTATATGTAAAAGGATTTGCTTCAAATTTATAGAAACATTATTAAGATTGAATCATTCATTTTATCAAATAAAAAAACTATAAAAGGATTAGCAGACGATAAATTTATTGACCTTCGGGAAAATTTTAAAACTAAGAAAGATATCATGCATGCAAGGCTCGGGCATACCATAAGTAGTCCGCAGAAATATTTATTTGTTTTTATGAAAATAATTTAAAACTACCAAGATATCCTGCACTAGGCTCGTGCATACCTTAAGTAGTACATGGAAATAATTAAAACAACTATATGTGATTTTAATTACTGTAATCACAAACTATATTGAATTTATCAACTTATTTATGGCTTATTTCACACCTTTTGTTTGTAACTTTATAATTGCGATCAAAGGTGTCAAATTATGACCGGTAATATACAACATAATTTACAACACAATTAAATACAATTTACTACTCAATACCATAAAAAGTTCAAATAACGCGTTGCTCCTCACAGTACCCTAAACTATTTTCCCCATTTTTTTTTATTTATTTGATAAAAACTTTTAAACCATTCAATCTTAATGTTTTTTTTTATAAATTTGAAGCAAATCCTATAACATATAAATAAGTATAAAGTAGTACAACGATGAGGACACAGTCAACGTAGGTTAGGTCAAGTTTTGTACCCCCTAAAAATATATTTTTCCTGTTTTGTTTTTTTAATAATATCTTGTTAATCATAGATCAACATTTAACCATTTAAAAATTTTGTAAGTAATAAATTAGGACTTTCCATCAGTCAGGTCATTGCCGTTGTTGGTCAGGTCATTGTCAACGTTGGTCAGGTCACGTTTTCGGGATTTTTAAATATTTTTTCTTATATTTATGTAGTAAATGATTAAATCTTATTATATTTCAAATTTAACATAAATCTTTTGAGAATACAGAAAGTAATTAGCATTTTCATTTGGTCCCGTCATTGCCGATTTTGGTCCTGTCATTGTCGATCAGCGTTGGTCAGGTCACGTTTTCGCAAGCTTTCAATTTATTTTTTCTATATTTTTCTCTTATATTTATATGTATTAAATGATCTAATCTTATTATATTTGAAATTTGACATAAATCATTTGAGAAATAAAAGTTATTAGCATCTTCATTTGTGACTGCGACTGACAAATAGGGCCCAGATGCGGCATTTACGATTTCGTATTATGACGTCGTAAAGTTGACGTTGTCAAATCTAAACGAGCACCTGTATTTCGTAATTACCGATTTGTAATTAGGTTTTGAAAAGGGTTGAAAATAGACTGAACTTTTGATACTTATAAAATTGTATAATATTTCTACATCAATTATTAAAAAATATTTATTTTGATTACCTTGAAATGCATAACATGGAGCGTAAACCAGTCACAAAACTTTTAATTGTCCCCTTTGTATTTACATTGGATACAAAAGTACAAATGGCGGTCTTAGTATAAAACAGATAAAATGAGCCAGGAAAGTCGATTTTCGGCAAGTCAGAGTAGCGTACCGCCTGAGATTTTGCAGAACCAAGATGATGATTTCATAAATGAGTTGAATAGGGTCGACGAATTATATTTTTACGATTACGAATGCCCCGAGTCCGAGATTAATTCTGATGTTGAAAACTTTGAATCTGACAATGTCAATGACGACGACAATGTCGATCATTTAGTCGAACCTTCAGATGACGATACACGAGAATATATTGCACAGGCCCGTTTTAGAAATGATACTTGAGGTTACAAAGAATTTTATGGCGAAATTGTAGCCAAATCATTGAAATAGACGCCGTTATTGAATTCCGAGAGCACTGCAAGGAACTTTCTAAAGATGAACTTGATATGATAATCTGAATTGTTTGCACACAGGCGTTCTGGTAGTGTCACTGAAGCCAAGAAACACAAAATTAAAGAAAGGAACGCCCATACCAGGACTTTTATTTCAAAGTAAAGCGAGTATGTAGACAGACATTTTGTTTTATACATGGAGTTGAAAAGAAGAAATTACTTTCTATTGCAAAATCACTCGATGTAGATGGACTATCTCCTAGAACTCATGCTAGCACAGGGAAACTTCCAAAACATGCCCTTACATTTCAGGATTCAGAAAGGATAAAAACATTTCTTATCAAATATGCTACTGATAATGCTTTGCCTCTACCAGGCAGGTTGCCTAATTACAAGAACCATCAAGTTTTGTTGTTACCATCTGACAAAAATTCAGTTGACATTCATGCAGAATATGAAAAACTTGCAATAAATATGAAGTATAGAAGTGTGAGTGTAAGAACATTTCAAAGACAGTGGCATGATTTATGTCCCAATATTGTAGTTACAAAGCCATGTACTGATTTATGCCAAAAGTGTCAGGAATATGCTGGTAAAATATCTAATAGTGGAAATCTGTCTGAGGAGGAAAAACAGTTATTGTTAAATCAATATAATATCCATGTACAACTCGCAAAAGAACAAAGAGACTACTACCGTGAGCAGGTTAAACTTAGCAAACAAAACTACATGGACTTGCCAGATGCACTGAAACAATCAGGTAATATATATACATTCTTTAGAGGTTTTAGATAAAATACATGCTTTTGATTGTCCTTATTATTCTGTTGACAGTTATGCTTTTTCTACTCTGTACACTACACTTCCACACAATCTTATAAAGAAAAGTTTTTGTATTTGATAAAATGGTCTTTCGAAAAATCTCATTGTAATTTTATTTGCTGTAACTCGTTTAAAGCCTTTTTTGTAACGAAAAAGGAAAGTATGCTAGATACATTTACTGGAAATGTGAGGATATGATTGAAGCTTTACATTTTCTGCTAGATAACATTTATGTACGTTTCGGCGATAAAGTGTATCGTCAGGTAGTAGGTATTCTATGGGCACTAACTGTGCCCCTTTAATAGCAGATTTATTTCTATATTGCTATGAATCTCAGCACCCTTTTTCTGAAACAATAGTGTAACATCACAACATAGAAAGACACACTATAAAATATCAACTGAAATAGCTTAACTCAATCAAAGGACATATTAACACCATTGAACATACACTGAACAAATAAATTTGACCTATGATACAATGTAAATACAAAATAAATAAACTAAGGGAAGAATAATAAAAGTAACATGTTATATCGGTATGAAATGTTAAACAATTTAAGAAAAACAATATGCTCGAACAAAAATATCAGCCATTTGCAATAACTTTAAACACAAGTAAATGAAAATAATTTTGTTGTTAGGTATACGATACAGTTACAATAGAGAAAGGAAATATTTTACAAAATAAATAATTTTGATGTTCATAGTACAAGTGGAAATTTATATTAGTACCAAACACAGTTATCAAAGCTGGTATGTTGACCAGATATAACCCTGAATAACATTTAATAACAAAAACATTACAATTAGTATCAACAGGTCAAATAAACAAGAAAGTACGATTTGAGAGTACTACTGAGTTACTGACAGCTAGTTAAAAGCCAAAACAATTAATAATAAAAATCATGCATCAGAGACTAAAATCAACTAAAAACATCCCAGGGATTTAGTATTTTAACTTCATGGAAAGTCAAAGAAGACATGACTTGTGCAATGCCAAAATAAATGTATCGACAGACAGTAGGATAGTTAGAGTTTAACCTCTTTATAGATCAAAATGAACGTGGGTGTTTTTAAACATCCCGCTTGAAAAGAATACAAATTTAGTTATGTTTTAATTTGCTGATGATAAAATCGATATTAGTGCCAATGTAAACTATATTCACAAATCTAATTATAACATTGGTAAGATAACCTGAACTAATAAGTTTATTTAAAGGTTCGATGAGTTTACACGGATCACATAGTGATTTCGCGCTTTAGGTACAATATTACCGTAAAATTTAGGATGTGAAATACCGTTTTAATCAGTTTTCTACAGGTACAGCCAAATTTACTAATCAAATCTTTGTATCTATGAAAGAACTTAGCAAAAGTTTTACGTAATTTATGGTAACGAAATCCCTGACTTAATAATTTACCAGTGATGCATTGATTACGTTCGTTAAAATCTATGACATCAGTACACACACGGGCATAACGAACGAGTTGGGATATATACACACCGTATGATGGAGCCAAAGGAACGTCTCCATGTCTCAATATACAATGTTCATGTATCCTTTTGGACTCAATATGACTTGGATTAGATAAATTAGATTCAGTGGCGGATCCAGAATTTTTCATAAGTGGGGCCCACTGACTGCCTAAGAGGGGCCCGCTCCAGTCATGCTTCAGTGATTCCCTATATAATCAACCAATTTATTCCCAAAAGGGGCCGGGCCCTGAAAACCCTCTAAATCCGCCTCTGAGATTCAATTGTACTACCATGACTGCAGGAATATTTTTTTAATAAATGGCAAAAGCTTTTATTGAACAGGCTATCCTCAATCTTATGTATTTAGTTGTTTACATTTGTAACTCTTACATGTGTTTTACAGGAAATTCTCCACAGTCAGTACAGACCACTCTACACTATTCCTGGGATTATGCCCAACAAGTTCACTTTCCTCACCATTCTCAGCAAGTGGGACCCATTTACTTTAAAACACCAAGAAATGTAATGTGTTTGGAATCTGCTCAGAAGGATCTGGTAATTTTTTTTTTTGGTTTTTATTACATTAAATTTATGCTTTTGATAGTTAGAAACAGTAACATGAACATGTGATTTATTAGAGTTTATAGTTTTAAAACAGACTGATGGACATAATCACTGGACATACAAATATATATTTGATGTACATGATCATTGTAAGGTGCAGTTTTCAAGGTCAATAACTCTGATATAAATAACTATACCCTTATGTTTCATGTATGTATTGAGTAGTTACATACATGTATATGGAAATAGATTTCTTAAACATGATTTATCTTTATTTATTTACCTCTGTTGCACACATCATGTACATGTTAAATAGTACTTTGTGAATATACTATTGTATTAGATATGTATGCTTTTGTTTAAATGTTTTCAAAATGGCTAGTGATAAATTTTGTATGTAATGTTTTGTAGGAAAACAAAGTTTCTATTTGATTGATGAAGCTGAAAGTATTGGCAAAGGAGCACACTCTGTTGTTAGTATGGTGCATCACTATTTCAACAAATTTGGTCATGGAGACTGATGCTAAAATCCATTTTGACAACTGCACTGGTCAGAACAAGAATAATGTAGTATTATGGTATGCATTATGGAGAGTAATGACAGGTAACTATTATTTGATCATGTTACATTATTTCACACAGTGTTATATTATATACTATAACCAAGACAACAATTTATTGATAAAAGTTTAAAATTCTCTTTTAAATAAATAATAATGATTTTATTCTATCTGTATTTTTAGATTAAGACATACCACATCTTTTTTATATAAACAATGTATGCAGAATATGTTATTGTGATAGTTCTGTGATTAGAATCAACATTTCATGTTATCAACATTCAAAAGATATATTTATTTTATAAGTGATATGTACAGATGTATATATTTTGCATACAATATTTATTTCTAGTATGACAACTTTAGTTACTGGTATCTTGTTAACTTTCTTATTTTGGTATTTGCTTTTCAAAATAAGCATTTTTTTAAAAGAATTTTTATTTTGTTTTGCCAGGATTTAACACAAAAGCATAGAATACTCAATGATGATTGCAGGACATACCAAGTTTGAGCCTGATTGGCATTTTGGTGTTTGGAAGTTACACTGGAGAAATTCAGCAGCAGAAACATTATCAGAGGTAGATAATGGTAGTTTATATAATAATTAAAACTACAATTTAATATACTAGTACATGTATTAAACATTATTACTTGATTTAAGATAGAACTATCAATGCTTTTTTCTAAAGTCAAATCAAATAGTCAATATTTCACCTATTCAATATGATCAAAGGGCAATAACTCTTACACATATGAAACCTGGATTAGTTCTTTGGATTAATGACATAACATTAGTTTCTTAAAATGTTTTATTTTGTACACAAATTACAAAATGTACTCATAATTGATTCAACCATAGATAGCATATCCAGTTTTACCTGAGTTTGTTTCTAAAGTTTTAGATTTATCTGACTTGCATATTATTGTCATCTGTTTTTGATGTCTGGCTGTATTTTACTGTAAAGTCACCTTTTCAAATTTTCTTTTTAAATCGGTATGTATTTGTTAGTACACTCAAATCATTTATGAAAAGTCTTGCAGTTGATTTATTGTTCTTTGTTTTATTATAGGTAGCTGAAACTGTGTGACAAGGTCCAGCAGAAATGGACAAAATATACCACAAGTTGTAGGAAATATACAAGATCCTGTAATGTTTTATGAATGGAAGCCTTATTTGCAACAGTACTTTAAAACTTTGAAACATATAACTGATTATCATCATTTTATATGGATTCACAACACCCAAGAGTAGTAAATGCATCTTCAGAATCATATACATTCAGAAATGCAAAACTAAAACTCCACCAGAAAATGCCTCAACCATCTAACATCAAAGGACTTGAACCTGCCAGGCAGTGTATTTATCATATACATTCAATCTTCAGAATCATACATTCAATTTACTGAAATGCAAAACTAAAACCACCAGAGTGTTACTGAAATGCAAAACTAAACTGCTACTCCACCAGGAAACCAGTGGCTCCTCCTCAACCAATGCCAAATCCAATGGAAGAAGAAAAAGGCTCTGCTGAACTAAATTCTAACATCAAAGGACTTGAACCTGCCAGGCAGTGTATTTATATGAGCAGATAAGACAGCACTGCTACTCAGATTCAGCTAAGAACATTACATGTCGGAAACCAGTGGTTCCAAAATATTTCAGTGAAAATTATTTGAATTTTAACACCATGCTTGTTGTACTATTTAAAATAAAATAGATGTGTTATGATTACCAATGAGACAAGTTTCCACCTAATTTTAAATAAAGCAGTGGCGGATCCAGAGGGGACATGTGTTTTACAGGAAATTCTCCACAGTCAGTACAGACCACTCTACACTATTCCTGGGATTATGCCCAACAAGTTGAATTTAACACCATGCTTGTTGTACCATTTAAAAATAAAGAGATGTGTTTGAATCTGCTCAGAAGGATCTGGTAATTTTTTTTTTTTTGGTTTTTATTACATTAAATTTATGCTTTGATAGTTAGAAACAGTAACATGAACATGTGATTTATTAGAGTTTATAGTTTTAAAACAGACTGATGGACATAATCACTGGACATACAATATATATTTGATGTACATGATCATTGTAAGTGCAGTTTTGGTCAATCAATGCATTTGAATAACTATACCTCTTATGATTCATGTATGTATTGAGTAGTAACACACATGTATATGGAAATAGATTTCTTAAACATGATTTATCTTTATTTATTTACCTCTGTTGCACACATCATGTACATGTTAAATAGTACTTTGTGAGATGTGTTATGATTACCAGACAAGTTTCCACCTAATTTTAAATAAAAGTTATGGCGGTTATGATTACCAATGAGATCCCACCTAATTTTAAATAAAGCAGTGAGGGGGGGTTCCGGGTTGAAACCCCTTTTTGGTCAATCAATGCATTTTGGGGACATATAGTTGGAACCCCCTTTATCCTGGGTTGGGAACCCCCTTTTAAAATGGCTGGATCCGCCCCTGTAAAGTGGATGTAAGCAATTATAGGCACATGTATGGCCTTCAACAATGAGAAAACCCATACTGTATAGTCAGCTATGAAACAGTTCAATTGAGAAAAGTAAAGGACTAATTAAAAACAAAACAATTTATGAAAAAAAATATGGCAGACATGAACCAATAACCTGTACATACAAAATCTGTAAAAAATTTAAAAAATAAAAAAAAATTAGTTGCCATGGTCATGATGGTAACCGATTTAATAGTGCAAAATATATATCAGTTAGAATAAATCATACTTTTTCAAATTATTTGACAAACATTAAACATAAACTTAAGGTGTCTAATTATAGAATGAACAATTTTGGAAGACTACACATTTACACATTTACAAGAAAAAGTCTAGAGTTTTTCGAATGATATCTTCAATTTGTCAATTTATTTCCAAGATACATGTAACTTACGAATCATGAAATGTTTTTTTTCTCGGAAACTACTTGTGCTATCCCCTTGAAATTTTTACAGAATGTTATTTATGATAATTAGGCTCCAAAAATGCAAAAAAAAATCAAAATATGTATTTTTCTTATCTGGACCCATTTTCTCAGTCATGGTCCTGTCATTGTCGATGTTGGTCTTGTCAGCGTTAGTCAAGTCACGTTTTCGGAAGATTTTTTTATTTTTTTCGATATTTTTTTCTTATATTTATGTATTAAATGATACAATCTTATTATATTTGAAATTTGACATAAATCCTTGGAGAATAAAAAAGTTATTAGCATTTTCATTTTGTCCTGTCATTGTCGATGCTGGTCCTGTCATTGTCAGCGTTGTTCAGGTCACGTTTTCAAAAGCTTTTAAACAAAAATTATAATATTTTTTTCTAAAATATGTGTATTAAATGATGAAATCTTATAATATTTCAAATTTGACATAAATCCTTTGAGAAATAAAAAAGCTATTAACATTTTTCATGTTGGTCCTGTCATTGTCCTGTCATTTGGTCCAGTCATAAGTGTAACCCAGTTTCAAGACCGTGTGTCCTCCCCGAACCGAGCGGTATCGATCATCAAATGAAAATAATGAAATGTTCAAACATCAAATTACACTCACTCGGTGGGTCTTTTCACCACCGAACACCACCGCACACCGCCGAACACCACTGAACACATTAAAATACCATCTAACACACCTAAATATATTGTTTTCATCTTTATTTATATATTTTACTTACCTTCTGAACGAGGATGAATATGTTTATACATATATATACATAAATACATCGAATATCTACGTACCATCAGGCTTTACACATATAGGTCGATGACGCAAAAGCATTATATTATATAAGGACCAGAGGCGGTTTCAGAGGGGGCAGCTAGGGGGACGACCTCCTCCCCCCTTTTATGACAA
Organism: Mytilus coruscus; assembly: GCA_017311375.1. Classification (NCBI taxonomy): domain Eukaryota; kingdom Metazoa; phylum Mollusca; class Bivalvia; order Mytilida; family Mytilidae; genus Mytilus; species Mytilus coruscus. Next base: position 78,647,900 of record CM029603.1, on the reverse strand, counting down.
TCAACAGTCTCGAAACCTATGTATAATCGTTGAGTAGTCTCACAAGATAAAAGATCTCAAAATATCAACACCTGTCAGTTATAATGTTTTGAATGAGGAAAATATTGAATGCATTACACGTACCTTATCTGGATAAAGTAGAGTTAAACTTGCGCTCCATATGTAATTTTACTTTGATTATTGCCCTTTGTTATTTGTTCCTACAAGCATTGACAAGCTTTAGCTGCACTTTCAACATGCTTCATAAACCTAACGTTTTGAAATATCAGAAGCTAGATATAACAAAAGGTAAGAAAACAGTTATTTGTTATTGCAAAAGGAAATAAACTGGAGTAAAGTAAACATATACTGTATCGTATTCGGTTGAATGCGAAAATCATTACTACATTACACCGACAAGTTGTATTTAATCACGAATGTCGGAATGAATTTTGTATTCAGATAGAACTTTCATCATTGTTGTTTTAAAAATAATTGTTAAAATGGTTGTTATGAAGATATAAGAATATATTATATAAATGTAAAGGGAAAAATTTGGGGTACACAATATTTCCTATGGAACGCGTGAATAACATTTCAATTAGTAAAGGATTGGTAAATGTTTGTTTTTCATTTGAATTGATTTTAGCAATAAGCATTATGATTATTTGAAATGAAAAAAAAAAATAAAAATAAAGACAGCCAAAGAAAAAAGAACTTACCATATAATGACATATACACAGGAACATATATTATTGACGGGACTTGCCACTACCTAATTATAGCAGATTTTATCGTCGGCTCATAGTTAATAAATGACACGATGTGAAAATGGACATGTGTAAAATACGTACTCGCTATTATCTTAATAATTTCTGATAATATCAACAAAAATGTCATTCAATCAAAGTAATAAGTGATGCCAGTGTATCGAACTTGTAATCTGTCACTTCAAATTTGTCATAATCGCATTCATTTCATCACAGAAGGGTTCAGAATGCAAACAGGGTAATAAAAAAATGGCGGCAGTGGCATTCCCAATTCACAACCATTGTAAAACACTTCACATCAAATAAATCACACTTATAATGTATATAGGTCATTTTATATGACAAATTATATCTATCTACTTTACGATAAAACTTATATTTGTTGAATGTTTGGAATTATGTGGTTAATTTATTGAGCAGTTCTGATCGTTTTTCAATCAGACGCTACCAAAATCCATAAATCTCGCAAAGTCTCGTAAAGTTCGAGATTTTATCAATTTTAAACTGAAAAGCCTATCAGATTCATTTCCCGATAGATATACTGTTCCCAGATGTATATGATATATGGTTTTCCAGTTTTTAATTAATGGTTTTACACTCACCATTTTTGGGGCCTATTATAGCTTGCTGTTCAGTGTAAGCCAAGGCTCTGTGTTGAAGGCCGTACTTTGACCTATAATGGTTTACTTTTACAAATTGTGACTTGGATGGAGAGTTGTCTCATTGGCACTCATACCACATCTTCTTATATCTATATATGTATAAAACGTGCATGCATTAGAACAAAGATCAAACCCAATAAGCTCTATATACAGTACTACCTGTGACATTATCTTATTAATGGTGGCCATAAAAAATATGGTCACCATGATGGCCCTAAATATCCATCATTATACCCCATGTTGCTTAATTAATACACAAGGTATCAATCAAAAACTAGTCAAGGATAAAGGGAAATCATGAATGCATTGAAGTGTTAAAATTACATAACTTACAGGTAAAGTGTCTCAGGTAAAATATATGTGTTTGTCAAATTTAATAATTGTGATTATGACAAGAAAATTCTAAAATAAAATGAAATAATAAAACTAGCTGAACATGTATCCTAACTTTTTTTTTGTAAAAATTTTATCATGACTGTTTGTTTTGATGTTATACCTTACATGCCTTATAAATAATTCGATCAATTAAATTTATTTTTTATATGTATTTTTTGGCAAGTGAATAATAAATGAATATCATCATCTAATATAATGCAAACTTGCACAACGCCTGCCTTTTTCCATTGAAAAGGTGTTTCTCAAATTAATTTTCTAAAATCAAAATTGTTTATACTTACTGCATTTAACATTGTTTAACAAATGTTTAAGATTATCTTTAGGACTTATTCTGAATAAAATTTAGGCAGTTCATTATTTCTCTATTTAATAAATACATGTATATTCAAAATATTCATTACAGAAAATTTGATAATATTTTATTGTCATATAAACATATTACAATTTAATCAAGTTTCTGACAAAAAAAAAAACAAGCATTATAATGCAAAAAATAACAATTCTATAATAAATCAAAACACATGGAAAAAAATTATTAGGTTTCTGCCCTCAGTTTAAATGACTTTTTTTATAAACATGATAAAGGAGCCAATATTTTAAACATGTTCCATGTTATAGAGGTTTAGCATTTCTTTTACTTTTTGTTCTTGGTTAAGATTTTATTCATAAGATTCAAGTTTTTATTCATAAACTGGTCAGAGACATTATTATGAGAAGGTAAACAATTTTCAAATAGATTATCTCTAAGTTGTTATGTTAATTTTACAAACAATTCTATCCTTTATAGGAATTTTTATCCACCATTTTCTATTTCTAAATTATGACCACTTATTCTTTACTTAGTGAAGCATTTGAGTTAACTGTTTTCATCGTAAGTTTATATTTTATTTTCAAAAATATTCGTATTTTTTTTTCTAAAAATTCATTTATAATCAAGGGCTTTAAAGAATCTAATTTATTCAAGTCCCTACAATTATTGACTTTATCTAAAAGGCCTGAGTTGAGTGAAATATGTTTTGCAAATGCATACCAAGAATATGTATCATGCATATGCCAAGACTGTCCTGTAGTTTTGACAATATAATACACAGAACAAAAAGTGATTTAATAGACCATAAAATTGTCACAATCTATATAGAAGTGTACTTTATTTTTTCTGGAGATAAATTTTGCCTGTTAACTGACAAAATTAGCCAAACTGAAGATAACATATTTGATAAGTTTACAATTGTTTCAAAAAGCAAGACAATGTTTTCTTAAAATAATTTCTGTTCATAAGATTTACTTTATTCAAAGATAAGAACATTTGTCATTTTGATTAACATTATGATTAGCATTTTTCAAAATTTGATGATAACTAGGTAGCCATTTGGAAAATTTAAGTCTCTTTAGTGATTCTTCATGCACAACTCCAGTTTTGAGATTTGAAAAATATAAAAGATAAACAAAAATAGTTTATTCCTATACCATATAATATTATTTGTAGTTTTCCTGAATAATAATCATGATAATAGATTGTACAACTTTGTTAACACAATTTATTGTAAAAGGATTGATATTTATGACATTGATAATTTTATTTTGTTAAGAAACAGGCTTGTTAAATTACTTGCTTCATGGTTCCTTTAAACATATCATTAGCATGATTATAAGTTATAATTAATAATAATTCATTTAATAATGCAAACAAACAATTGATTACCATGTACATCATGTACAATAACTATTTTTACTGAAAAATAATTATTTAAAGGATTCTCCGTTTTGTTTTCAAATGCTAGTCAATAACTTATCTTTGAATTTTGTCATTTCTACTCAAGATTCTTTCCAAGAAGAAATTAAAAGAATAAGAAGTAAAAAAAAACAAATAAAAATAAAAAATAACATAAAAAATAAAAACATTAGAAAAAAGGAAAATATTTAAATTTAAAGACAGAAAAATCAACAAATGATATGAATTAACTGTGATTAACAAATACTAAAACAACATTCTATTCTACATTTTCAAGAAAAGGTGAAATGTTAATTTGAGTAGAAACCTGAGTTACCTATGTAGGTAAATTTTAATGAAACATGCAAGCTGAAAACTTCAACCCTGATTGATTTCAACAGGTAACATAATTAGATAAAACATCAACCTATGTTTTGTGACCCCAATAAATGGCCAACATCTCAAGATTGAATACCCCAATAAATGGCCACCATTGGATGGTGACCATACAAGAGGGTGGACATAACTAAGAGGAAGTCACAGGTTGTACTGTACACAGTATCAAGTTTTTCACCCCAATTCCTGTTTACACAGTGTTGTTTCTTTTAGGGTCAATTCCACAGGCACTTGTCTCTTTTTACCTATAAATACTCTAATATAACACAAGGTACTTAACTCATATATTTGAGAAATGTCACCCGCTCACAAATTTCCTTTATATTTCGATTATATGGTTCTTTATTCCACTGATACTTGTTTTGTTATAATCTACATTAAGGTGGTACATAATATAACACTACATGGAGATAACTCTTTAAAAATCAGCTGAACTTTTGATCATGTTCTATTGTTAACTAAGGAAATATTAAGCTTCTCAATTATCAAAATTAGTGTTATTCAAACCTCAATATATCATGTATATCCAATGAAATTTTTCCGATAAAGTGTGTGGTTCAAGTTCTTTGAAATTTTTATAATTTTGTCAAAGGGTCAATCCCCAGAAGTAAATATTATCATTGTCATTTTGCTTAGTTTCTTTTGTTACCTATTCTAACATCGGACTCAGACTTCTTTTGAACTGAGTTTTACTGTGCATATTGCATTGTGTTTCTTTATTCTACATTGGCTAGATGTATAGGGGGAGGGTTAAGATTTCACAAAACATGTTTAACCCGCCGCATTTTTGCGCCTGTCCCAAGTCAGGAGCCTCTGGCCTTTGTTAGTCTTGTATGTTTTTAATTTTCCCATTGTTGGGTTGCTGCAACTAAATTGGAAGTTTTAAGGAAATTTTGCAGTTTTTGTTATTATCTTGAATATTATTATAGATAGATATAAACTGTAAACAGCAATAATGTTCAGCAAAGTAAGATCTACAAAAAGTTAATAAGACCATAATTGTCAATTGACCCCTTAAGAAGTTATTGCCCTTTAAAGACAATTTTACACAATTTGTTCATTAAGTTTGCTAACATTTAAAAATCTTCTCCTCTGAAACTACTGGGCCAATTACCTTCAATCTTTAACTAAATGTTCCTTAGGGTATCTTGTTTATAAATTGTATCCGAAGTTTTGATCCATCGACAAACATGGCCGCCATGGCTAAAAATAGAACATAAGGGTCAAATGCAGTTTTTGGCTATCTCAAAAACTATAGCTTTTAGAGCAAATCTGACATCGGGTAAAATTGTTCAATTGGTCAAGATCTGTCGGCTCTGAAATTATCAGACGAATCAAACAACCCATTGTTGGGTTGTTGCCACCGAATTGGTAGTTTTAACAAAATTTTGCAGTTTTTGTTATTATCTTGAATATTATTATAGATAGATATAAACTGTAAGCAGCAATAATGTTCAGCAAAGTAAGATATACAAAAAGTTAAATGACCAAAATTGTCAATTGACCCTTAGAGTGTTATTGCCCTTTAAAGACAGTTTTACACAATTTGTTCATCAAGTTTGCTAATGTTGTAACATTTAAAAATCTTCTCTGAAATACAGGTGAGCGATTCAGGCTCTTGAGAGCCTCTTGTTTGTATTTTGAAATAATTGAATGTGATGAGATAAATATATTATGTTTAGATTCTGGAAAGGAGAAGATATGATGAGCCCCACTTTTTAAACTCTTTAATTTGAAACTAGTAATCACCATATTTTTATGGAGATTGATAACAAAGTGGTAGTAATGACTGCTTACAGTCAGAACAAAAATGATCTCTCTAAGTCAAAATGCATAAAAAAGGGGCATAAATCTTATTAGAATATAAAGATATTAAGTCACATTTCTTTGTGCAAAAGCTGACCTGTGGAAGCCATTTTATGATAAATTAAAGTCTGACATAAACTGACCTGTACAAGTCATATTCTGTTGAGTGCAAGAAGGGAGACAACACTTACATCAAACTATATCTGACCTATGGAAGTCATTTTATTCTGACTTGTTTATGTCAGAGCTCTGACAGTCAATTGACGCCAGAGAGGATTTACTGCTCTTGAAAGGTGATTTTTTTTGGTTAATTTTTGCAGCTTTTGCACAAAATATGATAGATTGAGAGAAAAGGTAAAAGGGCAAACATGTTCATCCCAATAAGATTCACAAATCAATTGATCATCTGATTCATAGCTCTGAAATTGTCAACTGAATACTTATGAAAGGTATTTCTCCTAAATGTTGATTGAATCCATTTTTTTGAATTTTTGTCAAAAACTATAAGAGCTGGAGAGAAAATTTTAAAAAACAGCCAAAAAAATCAGCAACGTAAGATTTACAAGAAAGTCATTGTTGCAATTATTGTTATAACCATTGTTAACTGGCACACTAGTTATAGAATGTTTTTCAATTAAATGACCTTTTTTGACCTCACAAACTCTTATAGATCTACAAAAATGCTACTAAATAAGATCTTCAAATGAGCAAACATGATTGATACATTGTAGCAATAATGGAAAAAAAAAAATCTAAATTTTAAAGTATTACAAATGTAGCAGGTGGGGAGGGAAGCCTGATGTTTTTGTTTTTTAATTTTTACATTTATCATGTTTATGAATTAATTCAAAGAGTTGATAACATTTTTTTCAAGATAAAGAAGATTGGTAATTAAAGACATGAAAGATTAACGCTGAATTTTATAATGTTATTCCCTTGTAATCTACTTTATCCTTTTCCGTATAAAAATAAATAAGACACAGGCTACAGTTACATTGAAATGTAACAATAATAAAAAGTTATTGTTACATTGGAGACTAATAGCTGGAATGCAGGGTTGGGTAATTGTACTGCAAGGTACCATACCTCATTGAAGGCTGGGATTGAGTTTGGGGTGATGAATCATAAGGGGTTCAAAAATTGGGGATTTTTTTCCCTTTTTTCCTTTTTTCCTTTTTTTTCTTTAAAATTTTCCATTTTAAGTTGGTTATTTCTGATTTATATTTAAAAGCAAATAATAATATGGCAGAAGATACACACAAAACCAAACAGGATGTGTAAATTATTATATAATAAGTATTGTGCAATAGCAAGAAATTTTCAATTGCACAGTATTGCGCAATAGCAAGAAATCTTCAATTGCACAGTATTGCGCAATAGCAAGAAATATCCAATAGCACAATATTGCACAATAGCAAGAAATTGTCAATTGTACAGTATTGCGCAATAGCAAGAAATATTCAATTGCACAGTATTGCGCAATTGCAAGAATATTCAATTGCACAGTATTGTGCAAAAGAAGATACTTTGTATAAATTGCTTATTTCTTGACCAATTTCAATGGGGTTTTATTCTTGAATTCTTGGGGTTCTTTAATATGCTGAATCTAACCGTGTATTAAGTTTTTGGATTTTGGGCCTGCTTTTAAATTGGTCCACATTGAGGTCCAAAGGGTCCAAAATTAAACTTTGTTTGATTTCATCAAAATTGAATTATTGGGGTTCTTTGATATGCCGAATCTAACCGTGTATTTAGATTCTTAATTTTGGTCCCTTTTCAAATTGGTCTACATTGAGGTCCAAAGGGTCCAAAATTAAACTTAGTTTGATTTTAACAAAATTGAATTCTTAGGGTTCTTTGATATGCTGAATCTAAACATGTATTTAGATTTTGATTATGGGCCCAGTTTTCAAGTTGGTCCAAATCGGGTCCAAAATTAAACTTTGTTTGATTTCAACAAAATTGAATATATGGGGTTCTTTGATATGCTGAATCTAACCATGAATTTAGATTTTGATTTTGGGCCCCGTTATCAACTTTGTCCACATTGAGGTCAAAAGGGTCCAAAATTAAACTTTGTTTGATTTCATCAAAATTGAAATATTGGGGTTCTTTGATATGCCGAATCTAACCGTGTATTTATATTCTTAATTTTGGTCCCGTTTTCAAATTGGTCTACATTAAGGTCCAAAGGGTCCAATTTTAAACTTAGTTTGATTTTAACAAAATTGTATTCTTAGGGTTCTTTGATATGCTGAATCTAAACATGTATTTAGATTTTTGATTATGGGCCCAGTTTTGAAGTTGGTCCAAATAGGGTCCAAAATTAAACTTTGTTTGATTTCAACAAAATTGAATATATGGGGTTCTTTGATATGCTGAATCTAACCATGTATTTAGATTCTTAATTTTGGTCCTGTTTTCAAATTGGTCTACATTAAGGTCCAAAGGGTCCAATTTTAAACTTAGTTTGATTTTAACAAAAATTGTATTCTTAGGGTTCTTTGATATGCTGAATCTAAACATGTATTTAGATTTTTGATTATGGGCCCAGTTTTGAAGTTGGTCCAAATAGGGGTCCAAAATTAAACTTTGTTTGATTTCAACAAAATTGAATATATGGGGTTCTTTGATATGCTGAATCAAACCATGTATTTAGATTCTTAATTTTTGGTCCCGTTTTCAAATTGGTCTACATTAAGGTCCAAAGGGTCCAAAATTAAACTTAGTTTGATTTTAACAAAAATTGAATTCTTAGGGTTCTTTGATATGCTGAATCTAACCATGTATTTAGATTTTGGATATTGGACCATAATAGGTGAATGTCCAATTTAAAATTTTTGAAGTTCTTAGACCACTTTCATTCTGTGTCAGAAACCTATGCTGTGTCAAATATTTAATCACAATCCAAATTCAGAGCTGTATCAAGCTTGAATGTTGTGTCCATACTTGCCCCAACTGTTCAGGGTTCGACCTCTGCGGTCGATCAAGCTGCGCCCTCTGGAGCATTTTATTGGCTTATATCTCTAAAAGTATAGAATTTAGAGCAAATCGGACATGGGGTAAAATTGTTCAATTGGTCAAGATCTATCAGCCCTGAAATTTTCAGATGAATCGAACCCATTGTTGGGTTGCTGCAACTAAATTGGAAGTTTTAAGGAAATTTTGCAGTTTTTTGTTATTATCTTGAATATTATTATAGATAGATATAAACTGTAAACAGCAATAATGTTCAGCAAAGTAAGATCTACAAAAAAGTTAATGAGACCATAATTGTCAATTGACCCCTTAAGAAGTTATTGCCCTTTAAAGACAATTTTACACAATTTGTTCATTAAGTTTGCTAACATTTAAAAATCTTCTCCTCTGAAACTACTGGGCCAATTACCTTCAATCTTTAACTAAATGTTCCTTAGGGTATGTTGTTTATAAATTGTATCCGAAGTTTTGATCCATCGACAAACATGGCCGCCATGGCTAAAAATAGAACATAAGGGTCAAATGCAGTTTTGGCTATCTCAAAAACTATAGCTTTTAGAGCAAATCTGACATCGGGTAAAATTGTTCAATTGGTCAAGATCTGTCGGCTCTGAAATTATCAGACGAATCAAACAACCCATTGTTGGGTTGTTGCCACCGAATTGGTAGTTTTAACAAAATTTTGCAGTTTTTTGTTATTATCTTGAATATTATTATAGATAGATATAAACTGTAAGCAGCAATAATGTTCAGCAAAGTAAGATATACAAAAAAGTTAAATGACCAAAATTGTCAATTGACCCCTTAGAGTGTTATTGCCCTTTAAAGACAGTTTTACACAATTTGTTCATCAAGTTTGCTAACATTTAAAAATCTTCTCTGAAATACAGGTGAGCGATTCAGGCTGTTGAGAGCCTCTTGTTTGTATTTTGAAATAATTGAATGTGATGAGATAAATATATTATGTTTAGATTCTGGAAAGGAGAAGATATGATGAGCCCCACTTTTTAAACTCTTTAATTTGAAACTAGTAATCACCATATTTTTATGGAGATTGATAACAAAGTGGTAGTAATGACTGCTTACAGTCAGAACAAAATGATCTCTAAGTCAAAATGCATAAAAAGGGCATAAATCTTATTAGAATATAAAGATATTAAGTCACATTTCTTTGTGCAAAAGCTGACCTGTGGAAGCCATTTTATGATAAATTAAAGTCTGACATAAACTGACCTGTACAAGTCATATTCTGTTGAGTGCAAGAAGGGAGACAACACTTACATCAAACTATATCTGACCTATGGAAGTCATTTTATTCTGACTTGTTTATGTCAGAGCTCTGACTGTCAATTGACGCCAGAGAGGATTTACTGCTCTTGAAAGGTGATTTTTTTGGGTTAATTTTTGCAGCTTTTGCACAAAATATGATAGATTGAGAGAAAAGGTAAAAGGGCAAACATGTTCATCCCAATAAGATTCACAAATCAATTGATCATCTGATTCATAGCTCTGAAATTGTCAACTGAATACTTATGAAAGGTATTTCTCTAAATGTTGATTGAATCCATTTTTTAATTTTGTCAAAAACTATAAGAGCTGGAGAGAAAATTTTAAAAACAGCCAAAAAATCAGCAACGTAAGATTTACAAGAAAGTCATTGTTGCAATTATTGTTATAACCATTGTTAACTGGCACACTAGTTATAGAATGTTTTCAATTAAATGACCTTTTGACCTCACAAACTCTTATAGATCTACAAAATGCTACTAAATAAGATCTTCAAATGAGCAAACATGATTGATACATTGTAGCAATAATGGAGAAAAAATATCTAAATTTTAAAGAATTACAAATGTAGCAGGTGGGAGGAAGCCTGATGTTTTTTTTAATTTTTATGAATTAATTCAAAGAGTTGATAACATTTTTTTTCAAGATAAAGAAGATTGGTAATTAAAGATTAACGCTGAATTTAATAATGTTATTCCCCTTGTAAACTACTTATTCCTTTTCCGTATAAAAATAAATAAGACACAGGCTACAGTTACATTGAAATGTAACAATAATAAAAAAGTTATTGTTACATTGGAGACTAATAGCTGGAATGCAGGGTTGGGTAAGGAACTGCTGAATTATGAATGTAACAATAATACTTGTGTCTACGGTTATGTTGTGTTATTGTTACTTTAGATTTATTAAACTTTAACTTTCTATAGTTCTATTATTTCATTCTATAACTTACTTGTATTATTTTGTTTATCATTTAGGAAATGTTTAGCCGTTAACAAGGCAACAGAACAGACTACAGATCACTTAGAAACATGTTTCATGGAAGACAATAAATTACAGAAATGTTAAATGTCTTATAAAAATATAGCTATGGCAGAAGGTTCCACTTTAATTTCTTCAGACAAGATTACAAACAAGTTAGAGATGTTTATATACCAGCAAAACCAGAATGGTCAAGAAAAAACAGAGGCAGATGAAGTGTTTCATAGTGGAAATTTAGAGGGATCAATTAATATATCTTCTGACCAAATCGCAGACAGGTTAGAGGCGTACCACAGTAGACAGGGAAGTACAGAAACAGTTATCTCCCTTGATTCGAATTCTCATATAGGTATTTCAAGCAGTTTACAGAATCACATGATGACAAATTCCAGTGAAAAACCTTATGAATGTGGTGTGTGTGGTAAAGGCTATATTAGTAGTTATTATTTGCATGGACACATGAGAAAACATACTGGTGATAATCCCTATCCATGTGAAGTGTGTGGTAAAGGGTTTCGTATGAATAGAGACTTAAAGAGACACAGTGTAATACACACTGGTGAAAAACCATATAAATGTGATGTATGTGGTAAAGGCTTTAGTGATAAAGGATATGTATTTCATCATAGGAGGCGGTACATGGTGGTAAAACATATAAATGTGATATGTGTAGTCAAGAATGTAGTAGTAAATCTAACTTACAGCGTCACTTAATAACACATACTAGTGATAAACCTCACGAGTGTGCTGTTTGCGGTAGATGTTTCGGTCAGAAACTGGGATTACAGAGACACTTAAGAGTTCACATTGGTGATAAATCTCACAAGTGTGATGTTTGTGGGAAAGGTTTTAGTTATAGCCAGGGTTTACGACACATGAAGATACATACTGGGATAAACCCTATACCTGTGTTGTATGTGGTAAAGGATTTATTCAAGCTAGTCAGTTACAAAAACACGAGAGAAAGCACTCAGGAGATTACATTAATGAACAAATGAATGTAATGTCTGTGGAAAAAAGTTAAGTGTATGTTGTATCTAATAAATTCACAAATCAAAACACAAACTGAAGATAAATTTCATAACTTGATTGTTGTTGTAAAGGGTTTTGTGTACCTAATAAACATTTGAGAGCACACAAGTGTAATAAACTGTATAAATGTGATATATGTTTTCTGGAGTTCACATATATATTTTAAGGCAACTTGCATGAACAACTGGTGGCAGTCAGCCTTATTATTTTCAAGGGTTTCTGGGTCACATGATAATAATATATCTTATTTCACTTTCAGACAGTTTGAAATGTCTTGTCTATCTGGCCTGGAATATACAACAATGAAAACATAATCAACTTAATTGTCATGATTGTTGGTTAATTTATAGTACATTCAATCATGGCAATTGTAAACAGCCACCATAATTTTAAACAAAACTTTGCATATAATCATAATTGTAGACATGAAATGAATTGTAGTATTTTAAATTCATGATATTTTACAATTAAATCACAAAATGAATCAGTAATTAAAATGTAGATCTATTCTAGTATGAATTGTAGTGCTTCAAGACTTTTATATTTTGTATTTAGATATTTGAATAGATGTATGGATTTTTTCAAAACAGTAATTGGCATGTGGTAGTGTATTTTCATCAACATAATTCTGTATGTTATAATAGCCTGAGATTGATTAAGATGTAGTTTCAGATAAAAAGTTTTTTTTTTTCATTTTTGTAAAAATTAGATTTATAATTTAATGGTCACATTATTTTTGAAATGGGACATGTGTAATGTTCATAGATTAAAATTTTAAACCAAAGTTCACTTACAGTCTCTTGAATCTATAATGCCATAAATGCAGAAAGAATATATTATACATGTAATAGACATATATCAGTCAGGGACTTACTGAAGTAAGTGATTTTAAATCACTTATTTAAGTAGCAAATTCGAAGTTTTGTCACAAATTGTGATTTTGTAGTTTTACCAAAATTTTAAGCACATAGGTTTAGATAATATCTTTTCATTAGTAAAATTGAAAAAATGAACTTTTTACTTCTTTTAAGCAGCAAGGTTTATGCCTTTGATGCAATCATTTAGCTGCAAATTCTATTTTAGTTGAAAAATGCTATAAAATGGCTTTACATAATGAACTGATACTTTCTAAACAGATTTTCCCAGCAGTGGGCATGGTGGGAGTATTTTTCCTGTTAAATTCAAGGTTTCATCTTATAGATTATGTATTAAAATTCTACTGTTCGTGATCAAAATTTCACTGTTCAGGGTGTTGAAAGCAGTGGGGTTCATTAAAATAATAATACTTAAAGAAGTGATTTTTGAAGGAAATTGAGGTATGATACTTAAACAAGTGATTTTATTTCATTATCCTAGATTTAGTACAAAATCATCACCTGACATGACCCGGTCGTCCTATCAACACAGATGTTGGTTCTGATAATTTTAGCAACAAAATTAGTCCCTGGATCATTAGTATTCTATATTTAAAGCTACAATAAAATTAAATCACTTAGTCTAGTGATTGATTTGTACTACTTAAATAGGTGATTATTAAAGAAAGACAACTCTTACTTCCAACCTTTATGGACATAATAATACTTGAATCAGTGATTTAGAAAATCACTCATTTAAGTAAGGCCCTGGCTGATATATATGTTCACTGTAAAACCCTTTTGGGTAAAGATTGGATGAAATGCAATCAAAACCCTATAATACTTACTTGATATTCAAATCTTCCAAGGTTTATCATTACTTTCAAGATACACAAAATATAGTGGATTGATCATAACATTCAAAACATCCTATCTATGAGTATATCCAGAAATTTATCACTGAAATAAATGCTCAGATATTCAAGTCACAAAATGATGTTCTATTTATGAAAGACATTTCATAACTTTTGCAAGGTGCAGGAATCTAATATCTGTTCTAAAAATATCAATGATGTCATTGTTAAAGTCATCTTTAAAAATCGAAGTTATCCTCCTTTGTCCAGAATTGTAGTTGATTCAACTACAATCAATGCTTTATACAATGCAATATTTAATTTTACTTCCCACTGATAAATTAAAGCAATCTTTACCCATCAGTGCTTACAAGCACTTTGATTGAACGTTTCTTTTGAAAATAAAAATAATAAAATATGAAATTAAATCGGAGGATATACCCTGTTCCTCTTTTGAGAAGTACCTATTTTGTTCTACCAAACTTCATTGGACCCATGCACTCTAATATGCATTTGAAGATATGCAGATTTTTCCAGCAATATTCAGAATAAGGTATAGTTTTAGACATGAATAGCAAATATGCTCGAAATTGTAGAATTCAACATAGAAAGTTAAGGGCTATGAATTTTGGTTTGAGTCGTAAAGAGTTTTTTTAAAACTCGATTATGGATTGAAATTTAAAGACATTTGTTGAACGATTATATTAACAAGGGTAGGTTTTGACACAATAATGTTCATTTGATTAAACCATTATCAAGTTTAGAAGAAGTCCACAGACCACAATTAATTCCTCTATTAGTTCTTTATAACTTTTTGTCCCATTAAAAAAAATTTCCCTGTTTTTTTTGTCAAATTGTGTGTGTGTGTAATGTACAGTACAAGTCCAAAAATATATCCATTTTTCAGGAAAATTGCATGTTTACATCATACATGCGGGTACGAATAGTCAAATTGCCATTCATAGGCTACGCGTACCCACATCCGGTTTTATAATAAAATGCCATCGGATCGGGAATGAAACGTGAAATATATACGGAAATTATCGATAATATGGGGATTTCGTGTAGAACGAGTGAAGAGTATGAAAAATAATATTTTCAAATTGTATTTATTAGATAATGATACATAATAAACATTGCAAACTAAATGCACACTGATAGAAAATGAAACTATACAGTCCCTGTAAAAGAAAAACATGATAAAAATAATACTATTATAAAATGTAAATGCAAATTTAAAGAATAAAATTTTACTGATTTTGAAAAATACCCATATGAGATTTAAAATAATCTTTAAGTAAAATGTAAAACAGAAACTGAAATTTTAAAATATCTTAAACGACTAAAATTAAAGCTTGGATGTCTATATAAAATTAAAGAAGCAAGTAATAATGTCAAATTAAATCAATTATAAAAGATTCATGTAACTAATTAAGATTTGGAACAAATTTTACATAACCGCTCGTTGGTTGAAATTTTCAATTTCTCACTTGTAATTTCACGTTTAAATGTTTTCAATACGTGGAAAAGACTGGGAGCTTATTCACAAAGCATCCGTTAACTAACGGACCCGTTAACTTAACGAAGACGTTAACGGGTATGTCCGTTAAATTTAACGTGGTATTCACAAACGTTTCCGTAAACATTGTAATAACCACAGGGACTCGGTTAGCAGATTAAAATTTTGTTAATCAATATTTTTAATTTTTTAGTATTTCCTGTCTATTTGTATTACTCTATTAACGTATTTGACGTTGACATCACTATTTCTTTGTTTTTAGCAATGTAGTTTACTATCCATATCCGTATACTGAAAATCCTATTTTCAGTATACGGATATGGATAGTAAACTGCACATTGCTAGAAAACAAAGAAATAGTGATGTCAACATCAAATACGTTAATAAAGTAATACAAATAGACGAACTGATGTTTTATCGTGTGTTTTCTATGTTGTGATGTTATACTATTGTTTCAGAAAAAGGAGAAGGTTTGGTACCATTAAAACGTTTAATCCCGCTGCAAATGTTTGCACCTGTCCTAAGTCAGGAATCTGATGTACAATAGTTGTCGTTTGTTTATGTAATTTATACGTGTTTCTCGTTTCTCGTTTTTATATATACTAGACCGTTGGTTTTACCGTTTGAATGGTTTTACACTAGTACTTTTGGGGCCCTTTATAGCTTGTTGTTCGGTGTGAGCCAAGGCTCCGTGTTGAAGGCCGTACATTGACCTATAATGGTTTACTTTTATAAATTGTTATTTGGATGGAGAGTTGTCTCATTGGCACTCATACCACATCTTCCTATATCTAGGAAATACTAAAAAATAAAAAACATTGATTAACAAAATTTTAATCTGCTAACCGAGTCCCTGTGGTAATAACGGGTGCGTTAGTATGCAAATTAGACTTAATTGATGTGTCGGGTGTTTTAATTGGTTTATAAATCAACTGGGCAAATACAGTAAAAAAAATGAATATTTACATTTTATCATAATAATGTAAACAGGCGATGTTTAAATTTTTCCCGTAGTTATGCTTGTAGTGAGACGTCGCAAGATACTGGTGTCACTTACCGTAACACGTTTTATTTTTAAATAACGTTTAGAATAGATTTAGATTTTCTGGAGACTATTTGTTTACGTTTCTTTCTCTTAACAAAGTAATTGTATAATATTTGAATTATGATGAGTATTTTACAGGCTTTTGGTTATGATCTACATATAACCATTGAGACTTTCTAAAGTGTCTAAACGTTATGATTTTGGTAAAATGTCATTGTTTCCTTTTATTTCGGAACAGATAAAAGCAACAGATGCAGCAGGTATAAATAATGGCATTTTACTTGTTACAAGTTTGCATTTAAGGCAAACTCGTCGGTAAACACGGAAACTAAAGAACCGACGGGCACTCAGGATTTCAGCGATGGAGCTGCTTCTCCTATTTGTTCTTTTCCGGATCAGCTTCATTGCTTACCGACCTTCCCATCGTATGAATACGAATTATACAAACTTTGAATTGATTTAGGCACACTCCGCGGTTGTTTCGACACATGTTTAAATGAAAATGGTCTTACAAGTGGAGTCATTGTTTTAATTTTCCTGAACTTAGGAAGTTTTTGTAAGTCATTTATTTGTGTTAACACCAGTGCGTTATGTATACTGATATAATAGTACTGACGTGTCTTGACGTTCAAAACGTTAAAATGAGCCTGGGGACATTGGATCGGACACAACTGTTTATAGATATCTTTTTATTCTGTAGCGCACTATCAACATACATGTACCAATACTTACATGTACTTTTCAAATCTTGTGCAAATTTGAATCATAAATCTAGTTGAATGCAAGTTTTCTGGCTCTCAGAATATGCATGTAATGCATCAACGTACATTTTGTGTGAAAGGGACAGTTCTTTGGACAGCTATATATTTTTCATACAAATTTCATAACACGAGTTTCGTTTGAATTTTCAAAGTGAGAAAAAGTACAGTAAATGTACATTTTTTGTGGTATAAAAACATCATACTTGCGATAATTTTCTGAATAGCAATTTTATCTTTAAATCTGATATAACGTTAAATTTCACAACATTAACTGATACGGGACACATTTCATGCGTATTCTGATTCCCATATTTTTTCGACTCAAACCGCGTTTGAAGGGAAAGCGAAAATTGCGTTATGAAGGTATTATGACGTCCATGAACGGGGAAAGAAAATATGCAATTTTGCAGAAAAAAGAATCCACTACACTAGTTTTATGTCAAACAACATCATGCAAAATGTTACGCGGGACAGGACATATATTAAAATTTTTCGAGCTTTGGACTATTATTCCTTATTAGTTTATCATCGCACTGCATAATACTTGTAATATTTAAAAGAAAATAAATTAAGCTTTCTTTTCATAAATCGCATGCTAGCTGTACATTTTATATTGATACCGAAACATGTTTTAGAAGAAGTAGAGCACGTTTTTTTTTTTTCGAAGTAACACCAGTATCTTGAGCGTTTCTTATAAAATTTGCTGCATTACGTCTAAAACAAACAAAAATAATCAAGACTTATAAAAAGAAGATGTGGTATGATTGCCAATGAGACAACTGTCCACAAGAGACCAAAATGACACAGAAATTAACAACTATAGGTCACCGTACGGCCTTCAACAATGAGCAAAGCCCATACCGCATAGTCAGCTATAAAAGGCCCTGAAATGACAATGTAAAACAATTCAAACGAGAAAACTAACGGCCTTATTTATGTACAAAAATGAACGAAAACAAATATGTAACACATAAACAAACGACAACCACTGAACTACAGGCTCCTGACTTGGGACAGGCACATACATACATAATGTGGCGGGGTTAAACATGTTAGCGGGATCCCAACCATCCCCTAACCTGGGACAGTGATATAACAGTACAACATAAGAACGAACTATAAAAATCAGTTGAAAAGGCTTAACTCATCAGATGGACAAAAATACAAGTGGACGTGGCAGGGTACTTGTTCATCCAAACAACAAAACGACACTAGGAACAGATCTGAGAGTACTCGCAGTTATCTGACAGCTAGTTCAAAGCCACTAACAACTAATAAAAAATCATGCATCTAAGACTAAATTATCAATCCGTACACATCCAACATCCAATGGATTTAGTGTAAAGACGTCATAAACAGTCAGAGAAAAACATGACCTTGTGCAATGCCAAGATACAGGTATCGACAGATTGTAGATCCATGAATGTGTATATGTATGAAACATACTAGTAGTATTTAGTTTGCTTTTAATATACTGATAACAAAATCAATATTTATACCAATAAAAACAATATTCAATGATCTTATTACAGTGTTGAATTGGTAACCTTTTAGAATAAGTTTATTTAAAGGAGCGATAAGTTTACAAGGATCATTTCTAAATTTCCGGGCACGGTTAACAACATTTCCGTAAAATGAGGATGTGCTATCCCGTTTGAAATAAGTTTTCTACAGGTACAACCAAACTTCAAAACCAAATCTTTATATCTATGGAAAAATTTAGTAAAGGTTTTAAGTAATTTATGGTAACGATATCCCTGGTTTAATAATTTACCAGTAATACATAGATTACGTTCGTTAAAATCAAAAACGTCACAACAGACACGGGAATAGCGAACGAGCTGTGAAATATAAACACCGTAAGATGGTGCCAAAGGAACATCACCATCTAAAAATGGAAAATTAACAATAGGGAACGAAAAATCGTCCCTTTTGTCGTAAATTTTAGTGTGGAGTTTCCCGTTTAAAACCGAAATATCTAAATCTAGGAAAGGACAGTTATTACCCTTTAAATTTGATTTATTTAAAGTAAGTTCCTTGGGGTAAATTTCAGCAGTATATTGAGAAAATTCTTGATTATTTAACGAAAAAATATCATCAAGATAACGGTAAGTGTTGTTGAATTTATCAATTAAATGCAATTTCGACGGGTCTTTACTGAGTTTAGTCATAAACTGTGATTCGTAACAGTACAAAAACAAGTCTGCTATTAAAGGGCACAATTAGTGCCCATAGGGATACCTACAACCTGTCGATAAACTTTGTTGCCGAAACGTACATAAATATTATCAAGGAGAAAATTAACAGCTTCAATCATGTCATCACACCTCCAGTAAGTATATCTAGCATATTTACCTTTCTCATTAGAGAAGAAGGCTTTAAATGAGTTGCAGCAAATATATTTGCATTCAGCTTTACCAAACGACCATTTAATTAAATAGGAAAACTTTTGTTTGATAAGATATTGTGGGAGTGTAGTGTAAAGAGTAGAAAAATCAAAACTGTCAACAGAATCAAAAGGACCATCAAAAGCATGTAATTTATCTAAAACATCCAAAGAATTTTTACACTCCAAAAATAGTTTATACCACTATGTTCATATATTTTATTACAATAGTATATGATAAGCTCTTTAATAGTAGTTAATGAACTTGTTAAAAGCACTGAAAGATTAGTTGTAGAACACTTACTAGAGGCCGAGATGAAACGATATTTAAATGGTTTTTGTGTAGTTTAGGTAGCCAATACATAGTAGGGACCTTCAAATGTTAAGAAGAAGCATTAAGCTTTGATGTGGTTGTGATATGTTTGTTTACTATATGGCTCTCTGTGGAGCGGATGGACTTGAATGTAGATGAATTTAAAATTTCATTCTTAAGAACGTCCGTGTAGTATTTACGGCATACCACCACCACATTGTTGGCTGCTTTGTCGGCCGGTACAAACACAAACCGCTTTGAAAGTTCTTGAAGTTTATTTCTTATTCTGGAAATAGGTGTATTATGTACTCTATTATTTACTTCTAAATTATTTTCAAAATGTGATATTCTCTTATCTACCACATTCATACATTTATTTAAATAAGAATCAAGAGATTTTTTATCAGATTTTTCCCGTTTACACCACTTTTTACAAAACGAGGAAAGAGCATCTTTGGTGACTTGACGACACTCTTTCCAATCTATTTTAGTTGAAGGACGATATTTTGGTCCTTTTTTCAAAAAGTTTTTAACCTCTCTGTCCTGGACGATATTGAGGTCCCTGTAATTACATAGTCTTGGTTGATTTTATTTGTTCATTTGTTCATTTATCCGTTTATTATATTCTTAATTGTTTGTTATTTGATCTGAAAGTTTAGTTGTAAGTAGCGTGCGCACCTCAAGTGGAGAATGTGGCGGTTCGATTCTTCCAACAACTCCCAAGCGGTCCGATGGTTATATTCCAAAGAAAACATTCTTTTTCTATCCAACATACCCTAATATTTTTTAAAGGAATTGAAATGTCTTGCCCTGCGTCGATCCCTGTCGACCCACTCATGCAAAGCCTACCAATAATATTAGATTTATTGTTAATATGTTCCCGGTCTGAATACGCATTAAATATCTGCCACTGAACATTAAGCAAGCAACAACCAATCAAGGAAAAGGTGTCAGAGTAGTTTTAGTATATTTTTTTTTCTCTTTTTGGACCACATAAGGATATTGTCTCCCGGGTTCGCATGATAACAATGAAATATTTCAAATGATGTCACTATACTTAGAAAAAACCCGAAATACATATGCTTCTTTAATTCTGGACTAAGAGCAAAAAAAAAAAAAAACGTTGCAACCTTCTGCACCGACAACTATAAAAATTTAACGTGACTTGTGATTATTAAAGTTTTAATCTTTCCATGACACAAGTATATAATATATATTTTGTATGTGTTTAGGACGGGAGGGGTTTGTTTCTCGGAACGGATTATTTTGTGGAACAATTATATTTTTGTAATAACAAACAAAATTAAGAAAATTTTAGAATCACCGTTGTTTTAATTCATTTTAAATTTTTGACAAGAAACAATTATCTGTTTCACTCACCTTCAGAAAGAATTTTTGTTAAGAAATCAAATCAAAAGAATTTATCTTAAAAGCATCCCAGAAGATGAATGATGGATGTCTTCGAAGATTTTACTCATTTAGGGGACGATCATTTGATTTTCTTGGGAAGAGGGTTTGAAATTTTGTCCATTTTGAAACTACATGTATTTCCTAAAATTGTGGAGAAGAATATTCATTTTATCCTATCGAAGGCAAGATTAATTTTAGATCTTTCTAGGCTAGCATATTCTTTTCAAAATCCTCAGGACTGCCCTCCCCTTCTCCGAAAATCAAATGGAAGTATCCCGCCTGTTTTGCACGAATTTCTTTTCGCTCATAATTCTGAGCCGATAAGTATCAAAATTATGAAACCTACGACGCCATACACAAGTAAAAATGGGCGGGTCCAGAAACTCCTTTACCGGTGAGGGCACAAGGGCTTAAAATTAAGTTATAGTTATTGAACAAGAAAATCTGTATATGTCATTTAATCTGCATGGCTCGGTGTCCCTACTTGACCCAAACGACTTAGGAGTTCGGGTTTCAGGGTTATCACGACCGTGCAGATTAAATGACATTTATCGATTTCATTGGCCAGTAACTGTTATAACACATGTTGCCATCACGTTTTGAAAATATACAGACGATATTCAATCCACGGCTCCTTTGAGAGTTCTCTTGTAAAGAAAGGGAAAATACGCCTTTAAGTATTTTAACGTTTGTAACTTTTAAATTAATAACAGTTTTATATTCAGGCTTTCTCCTTGATTGTAACACTATTTGGAGAAATGTTTTTAATGACAGATCTTCGATTGTTTCTGTTAAATTTATTTACAATATTCATACAAATATGAGACGATTTAGAACTGACATATTTTGTAGACACCTGTCTATTGTTGAAAGCTGTATGATTCCCTCTTGGTGTCCTTATATTGTTTTTGTCGTTTGATTGCTGTCATATTGACGTATAACCCACATCTTCTTTGTTTCATACAGTTTTAGTTCCGTTTTATGTACTTTTAAATCGGTTTATTATAAATCATAACTCAAAGGGCTATTGAGCATATTTTAATTGCTTTTCTTTCCTCAACATTTCACTTTTCAATATTCAACTGTATTCGGCAATTTATATTAAGGACATTTTCATCTAAACGAAGCCTGATCGATCTGCAAATAATATTTTTTCCCTGTTTTTTTTTTTGGCACATACTTAAATTTATGTAATCTCAAAATAGTCACTAAAAAGGAATAAATATTTTTTTTAAAAGCCGTTATAAATTCCATTGACGACAAAGACAAAATCTTTTTGTTCTAACGGTGCTATAATTTGGATAATGCACAGCAAAGGTGTGCATTAACTACCTCAGATATACTGCACAGTTCATGGGAACCAATTGTGCCCTCTTCTTGCCGACTTGTTTCTTTATTATTATGAGGCTGACTTCATACAGGAACTTCTTAGGAAGAAAGATAAGAAGTTAGCAATATCCTTTAACTCTACGTTCCGCTATATAGATGATGTTTTCACTAAATAATACAAAATTTGGTGACTATGTTGAACGAATCTATCCCATCGAACTAGAGATAAAGGATACTACAGATACAGTTAAGTCTGCCTCATATCTTGACTTACATCTCGAAATTGACAATGAGGGTCGGTTGAAAACAAAACTTTACGACAAAGAGATGATTTCAGCTTCCCAATTGTGAACTTTCCATTTCTATGTAGCAACATTCCAGCAGCGCCTGCATACGGAGTATATATCTCCCAATTGATACGATTTTCCCGGGCTTGTGTTTCCTATCATGATTTCCTTGATAGAGGATTGCTGCTCACAAGGAAGCTATTAAACCAAGAGTTCCAAATGGTGAAGTTGAAATCATCCTTCGTAAATTTTACGGACGCCATCACGAGTTGGTTGACCGTTATGGAATAACCGTTTCACAGATGATATCGGATATGTTCCTTATGTCGTAACTACAATCAATACCCTTCCTTTTCACGAATGTGACTTACCGAATTAGACTATTTACCGGATTTGTAATAACATAAGCAACACGACGGGTGCCACATGTGGAGCAGGATCTGCTAACCCTTCCGAGCACCTGAGATCACCCCAGTTTTTGGTGGGGTTCGTGTTGCTTAGTCTTTAGTTTTCTATGTTGTGTCATCTGTACTATTATTTGTCTGTTTGTCTTTTATTTTTGGCCATGGCGTTGTCAGTTTGTTTTCGATCTATGAGTTTGACTGTCCCTCTGGTATCTTTCGTCCCTCTTTCAAATGTACTCTTGCCTTACAACTAAGACATAGTTGAACAATTAACAACTTTGTACAAACTTCATTGTTTCGAAATATGAAATAAAATAAAAGTTTGTAAAAGAGTCAGGATCGGGAAAAAGCTTCTTCCTAAATCTGTGAACTTAATAAAAGTGTTTGTACAAAGTAAATTCTTACTGTCCTAAAGTCAAACTAGATAAGTATGCCTTGTAATCTCTGAAAAAGGAAAGATTTAGAAAATCCAATTAAATAAAATTTGCTTTGAATTAGTTTCATGCTAAATGATATTGGTTAAGGTTGGTTTTTCAATATTTAGTCCTGTTCAGGGCTTATTTCTGGACTAAATTTAAAGAGGAGCATATTTCAAGTCTGTGCCTAAACAATAAAGAAAATTAGTTGCAGACCAAATGACTACAATCAGATGCGACAAGTCTTCAAAATTGGTAGCGGAATACACTTGAAATATAAGGAGGGTATTAAAATAAGAAAATAATATAACGTTTTTTCTTTTTGTTTTACCTTGTCCAAGAAGTTTTATCACATCACTCTTCTACACATATTTTGACAAAAAGAAACGCTCTTGATCTATTCTCCATAACCCTTTGAGTAATGATTTGCCGTGAACCAATTTTGAACGGTACATCAAACGGAATTTAAACTATATGAATTGAACGAGATGTGGGTATACGCCAATGAGACAGCAACTCAACAACAAAAATATCCGAAGGACATCTACAAGGCAATAATCAGTTAGTTTAATACAAAGAGAGGTGTCTACACATCATTTTAGCTCTAAATCGTCCCGAATCTTTTAAAACTGTGAATGAATTTAAAAGAAACAATAAAAGATATGCCATCAAACCCCAATTCTCCGTTAAAGAATAAACCCAAAAGTTTAGAAAAAATCATAATTTATAAGTAACCAACCTTATGTTTCTTTTAAAACGTTTTTCCTGCTTTCTGTATGCAAGATAACTCTCCCATGAGCCGAGGATTGACAATGTCGTTTGCATACTAAATCATGTTTGCTGGAATTTTTTTTTCCAAAACGTTCAAATAAATTGATGACGTCATGTGTTAAAACAGTTATTAACCAAACAAATCGGTATATGTTAGTTGTACTGCACAATACAGTGATCCGTTAACCTGAACTCCTAACGTCATTCGGGTCAAGTAGGGTCACCTAAGCTGTGCAGAATAACTAGCATATACCGAATAATTGTTCAATAACTAGAACTTCAAATGGTTATATGAAGGCTGTAGAAAGGCATCATGTAAACTTCAAAATCTTAGCCCATTTAGAGAACTTCAATCTATAGAAATAATCATAGTGTGTAGTTGTTAGGTTAGAACTTCCATACATGTATAGGTCGTTCTTTTGGCTCAGTGAGATGTATATATACGCACTGCAACAACCGGTCAAAATATTTCCCTGTATTTGTTTATAACTCACAGTGTTAAAATTTAAACGTTGTCATATCCTACTTTAAATTGAATATTAAAGAGTTTACATCATATACTTGACAGAAGGATCTCTTAAACTGAAATATCTACTGATTTGTCCTTTATAAAGGTTAATAGGGAAGCAGGCTTAGGTGATATCTCTATAACAGTATGTTAAAATATGGGCAAACCTCTTTTCTACCATGTTTCCTAAAAAAAATGTGTTTCTTTCCGAAAATAACAAAAAGCCTGGGCCACAGGTCATTTATTCTTAATCTATAAAGTGAATGATGCATCTGATCCTTGTAACTATTGAGAAATCACAATTACTGATTCATTTTGAGAAGCTATTAACAAGATACGTGACACCCGTTTTTGCAAATTTTTAGATTGATTGATTGATTGTTGGTTGCTTAAGGCCCAGTGGCAAATATCTCGGCATGTTCAGGACGATAATAAATTAACAATAAATACATTTAGGTAGGTCCTGTAATAGGGAGCGTCTGGGATGAAGGTTGAGAAATTTGGACTGCCACATTAAATAGATATAAGAAGATGTGGTATGAGTGCCAATGAGACAACTCTCCATCCAAGTCAAAATTTATAAAAGTAAACCATTATAGGTCAAAGTATGGTCTTCAACACGGAGCCTTGGCTCACACCGAACAGTAAGCTATAAAGGGCCCCAAAATTACTAGTGTAAAACCATTCAAACGGTAAAACCAACGGTCTAATCTATATAAAAACGAGAAACGAGAAACACTTATGAACCACATCAACAAACGACAACTACTGAACATCAGATTCCTGACTTAGGACAGGTGCAAACAAATGCAGCGGGTTTAAACGTTTTAATGGTACCAAACCTTCACCCTTTTTCTGAAACAATAGTGTATCATCACAACATAGAAAGGCACACTATAAAATATCAACTGAAATAGCTTAACTCAATCAAAGGACATATTAACACCATTGAACATACACTGAACAAATAAATTTGACCTATGATACAATGTAAATACAAAATAAATAAACTAAGGAAGAATAATAAAAGTAACATGTTATATCGGTATGAAATGTTAAACAATTTAAGAAAAACAATATGCTCTAACAAAATATCAGCCATTTGCAATAATTTTAAACACAGGTAAATGAAAATAATTTTTTGTTAGGTATACGTGTACAGTTACAATAGAGAAAGGAAATATTTTACAAAATAAATAATTTTGATGTTCATAGTACGAAGTGGAAATTTATATTAGTACCAAACACTAAAGCATATTTGGAGTCAAATTACTAAACGGGTTACATCTTCCCTCGTGGTATGGATTTCCCAACCAAAAAAAGAACATAAAATGTGACCATTGCTGTGTAGCTTCTACAAGCAATTATAACTTTAAATTTTTATACAAACACATTCTGTATCAGTACTACGAGGATCAGTGGGGTCTCCAAATGGACAGCTGTGCTAATAGAGAGCCATATAACTATAGTACTTTTAATACAAATTTTTGTCCTAAAAGATATCTGATTCTATTACGATCTCCTGAGCGAAGGAAAAACTTCATTTGATTGAGTATTTCGCCACATAAACATACAAGGTCATTATCATGGTACTTCCCGAAAAAACACACAGAGTATGTCTTAGGTTTCGGATATTTTCCATAAACCCAACATGCTGTTTAGTGATAATTCATGTAGAAAATTTTACAAAATTATACCAATAAAGAATAATCTTTTATTCGATGCACATACTTAAATTTATGTGATCTCAAAATAGTCACTAAAAGGAATAAATATTTTTTAAAAGCCGTTATAAATTCCATTGACGACAAAGACAAAATCTGTTTGTTCTAACGGTGCTATAATTTGGATAATGCACAGCAAAGGTGTGCATTAACTACCTCAGATATACTGCACAGTTCATGGGAACCAATTGTGCCCTCTTCTTGCCGACTTGTTTCTTTATTATTATGAGGCTGACTTCATACAGGAACTTCTTAGGAAGAAAGATAAGAAGTTAGCAATATCCTTTAACTCTACGTTCCGCTATATAGATGATGTTCTCTCACTAAATAATACAAAATTTGGTGACTATGTTGAACGAATCTATCCCATCGAACTAGAGATAAAGGATACTACAGATACAGTTAAGTCTGCCTCATATCTTGACTTACATCTCGAAATTGACAATGAGGGTCGGTTGAAAACAAAACTTTACGACAAAGAGATGATTTCAGCTTCCCAATTGTGAACTTTCCATTTCTATGTAGCAACATTCCAGCAGCGCCTGCATACGGAGTATATATCTCCCAATTGATACGATTTTCCCGGGCTTGTGTTTCCTATCATGATTTCCTTGATAGAGGATTGCTGCTCACAAGGAAGCTATTAAACCAAGAGTTCCAAATGGTGAAGTTGAAATCATCCTTCGTAAATTTTACGGACGCCATCACGAGTTGGTTGACCGTTATGGAATAACCGTTTCACAGATGATATCGGATATGTTCCTTATGTCGTAACTACAATCAATACCTTCCCTTTTCACGAATGTGACTTACCGAATTAGACTATTTACCGGATTTGTAATAACATAAGCAACACGACGGGTGCCACATGTGGAGCAGGATCTGCTAACCCTTCCGGAGCACCTGAGATCACCCCAGTTTTTGTGGGGTTCGTGTTGCTAGTCTTTAGTTTTCTATGTTGTGTCATCTGTACTATTATTTGTCTGTTTGTCTTTTTATTTTTGGCCATGGCGTTGTCAGTTTGTTTTCGATCTATGAGTTTGACTGTCCCTCTGGTATCTTTCGTCCCTCTTTCAAATGTACTCTTGCCTTACAACTAAGACATAGTTGAACAATTAACAACTTTGTACAAACTTCATTGTTTCGAAATATGAAATAAAATAAAAGTTTGTAAAAGAGTCAGGATCGGGAAAAAGCTTCTTCCTAAATCTGTGAACTTAATAAAAGTGTTTGTACAAAGTAAATTCTTACTGTCCTAAAGTCAAACTAGATAAGTATGCCTTGTAATCTCTGAAAAAGGAAAGATTTAGAAAATCCAATTAAATAAAATTTGCTTTGAATTAGTTTCATGCTAAATGATATTGGTTAAGGTTGGTTTTTCAATATTTAGTCCTGTTCAGGGCTTATTTCTTGACTAAATTTAAAGAGGAGCATATTTCAAGTCTGTGCCTAAACAATAAAGAAAATTAGTTGCAGACCAAATGACTACAATCAGATGCGACAAGTCTTCAAAATTGGTAGCGGAATACACTTGAAATATAAGGAGGGTATTAAAATAAGAAAATAATATAACGTTTTTGTTTTGTTTTACCTTGTCCAAGAAGTTTTATCACATCACTCTTCTACATATTTTGACAGAAAGAAACGCTCTTGATCTGTTCTCCATAACCCTTTGAGTAATGATTTGCCGTGAACCAATTTTGAACGGTACATCAAACGGAATTTAAACTATATGAATTGAACGAGATGTGGGGTATACGCCAATGAGACAGCAACTCAACAACAAAAATATCCGAAGGACATCTACAAGGCAATAATCAGTTAGTTTAATACAAAGAGAGGTGTCTACACATCATTTTTAGCTCTAAATCGTCCCGAATCTTTTTAAAAACTGTGAATGAATTTAAAAGAAACAATAAAAGATATGCCATTAAACCCCAATTCTCCGTTAAAGAATAAACCCAAAAGTTTAGAAAAAAAATCATAATTTATAAGTAACCAACCTTATGTTTCTTTTAAAAGCGTTTTTCCTGCTTTCTGTATGCAAGATAACTCTGCCATGAGCCGAGGATTGACAATGTCGTTTGCATACTAAATCATGTTTGCTGGAATTTTTTTTCCAAAACGTTCAAATAAATTGATGACGTCATGTGTTAAAACAGTTATTAACCAAACAAATCGGTATATATTAGTTGTACTGCACAATACAGTGATCCGTTAACCTGAACTCCTAACGTCATTCGGGTCAAGTAGGGTCACCTAAGCTGTGCAGAATAACTAGCATATACCGAATAATTGTTCAATAACTAGAACTTCAAATGGTTATATGAAGGCTGTAGAAAGGCATCATGTAAACTTCAAAATCTTAGCCCATTTAGAGAACTTCAATCTATAGAAATAATCATAGTGTGTAGTTGTTAGGTTAGAACTTCCATACATGTATAGGTCGTTCTTTTGGCTCAGTGAGATGTATATATACGCACTGCAACAACCGGTCAAAATATTTCCTGTATTTGTTTATAACTCACAGTGTTAAAATTTAAACGTTGTCATATCCTTCTTTAAATTGAATATTAAAGAGTTTACATCATATACTTGACAGAAGGATCTCTTAAACTGAAATATCTACTGATTTGTCCTTTATAAAGGTTAATAGGGAAGCAGGCTTAGGTGATATCTCTATAACAGTATGTTAAAATATGGCCAAACCTCTTTTCTACCATGTTTCCTAAAAAAAAATGTGTTTCTTTCCGAAAATAACAAAAGCCTGGGCCACAGGTCATTTATTCTTAATCTATAAAGTGAATGATCCATCTGATCCTTGTAACTATCGAGAAATCACAATTACTGATTCATTTTGAGAAGCTATTAATAAGATACGTGACACCCGTTTTGCAAATTTTAGATTGATTGATTGATTGTTGGTTGCTTAAGGCCCAGTGGCAAATATTTCGGCATGTTCAGGACGATGATAAATTAACAATAAATACATTTAGGTAGGTCCTGTAATAGGGAGCGTCTGGGATGAAGGTTGGGAAATTTGAACTGCCACATTAAATAGATATAAGAAGATGTGGCATGAGTGCCAATGAGACAACTCTCCATCCAAGTCAAAATTTATAAAAGTAAACCATTATAGGTCAAAGTACGGTCTTCAACACGGAGCCTTGGCTCACACCGAACAGTAAGCTATAAAGGGCCCCAAAAATTACTAGTGTAAAACCATTCAAACGGTAAAACCAACGGTCTAATCTATATAAAAACGAGAAACGAGAAACACTTATGAACCACATCAACAAACGACAACTACTGAACATCAGATTCCTGACTTGGGACAGGTGCAAACAAATGCAGCGGGTTTAAACGTTTTAATGGTACCAAACCTTCACCTTTTTCTGAAACAATAGTGTATCATCACAACATAGAAAGACACACTATAAAATATCAACTGAAATAGCTTAACTCAATCAAAGGACATATTAACACCATTGAACATACACTGAACAAATAAATTTGACCTATGATACAATGTAAATACAAAATAAATAAACTAAGGGAAGAATAATAAAAGTAACATGTTATATCGGTATGAATTACGCTTTTAAATATTAAAATACATAACAACAGAAATAGCTTAGGCTTGGATTTTTCCTCCTCAATATTGAGTTTTCTACATGTACACCTTGCATATTTTTATGACGGTTCTTCAGTTTTGCATATATAAGAAATATAACAAAGTTCGAATTCATGTATAATGCACTATTAAGTGCCCGTTTAACGGATACGTTAAGGTACCCGTTAATTATCGGGTTTAACGGAACATTTAACGGAGACGTTAACGGATGCGTTAATTAACGGAGGCTTTGTGAATACGAATTAAAATTAGCGGAAACTTAACGGAGATATTAACGGGTCCGTTAGTTAACGGAGGCTTTGTGAATAAGCTCCCAGATTTACATGCAGGCACCCGTTATTTGACACATTACTTTTAAGTAACAGTAACTGTTCATTTCATTTTGTTTCGTTTCTTTTCGTTTTGTTTCGTTTTGTTCTGCTTTAATTCCGTCTCGCACTTTACAGGTACCCTCTTTTCGTCCGTTTACTATTTTGGATATCTTAATCAAAATTAAAAAATCAAACTTTCAAAAAGCGAAATAATCAAAACTGCACGTTTAGTTAAGTACTTTAAAAGTTTGATCAAATATCTAAACTATCAAATTTAAAACCGATACTAGTATTTAGAATTATACAATTTTGATTATTTGGTGAAAACTTAGAAATTACAAATTTTTTAAATTTGGAATTTTGATATTTTAAAACTTTGATAAAATTTCCAAAAATCTAAAATTTGAAAACTTTTCAAAATTTTGAATTGATAAGTGTTACACGGACCGACAATCACTGAACAGAGACATATAATATTATAATGTATTATAATATGTCTCTGCACTGAACAACAGGCTCCTTTTTTTGTTCAAATTCTCTAATCGGATTCGTAACCGCCAGAACTGCTATATAAGGCACTCATATATCTTTGCTCGTACAAATAATAAAAAGTAATGTTACAGTAGCTGAAACCGAAATAAAAGTATCCGAAAAAAAGAAAAAAAAATGAAAGAAATGCCATAAAAATGTTAATTATGAAATAAATATAAAAAGTCCCCGTTTTTCTGTTAAAGAATATTTAAAACAAACACTTCTTTGATACCATGAAGCACTTTTCCTTTTTAGAGAGTTTAAACTTTGAAATGAAAAGATTTTGGATTTTAAAAATCTTAAATGGCAAAATACAAAAAGAACTGTAAGAATCTGTCGAAGCCGTTTAGTTGACTTTATTCAGTCTATACTTGAGAAATATATCACCATTTTGATGGATCTAGATTTTTGATCTGAACGATTATTTCGATCTGAACAGCCTTTGAAAGACAGAAAAAGGATTATTCCTGCGACGGTAACTTTCATGTGTATTTTAAATACGAGTCGTCTCCTTTACAGATGCAGAATAAAATCACGTTGTATGTTACGTGATTATACTTCCTGGTTATAGATATGTTCCGAAGCAGTTCGTATATATTATTACAGTAGTTAAGAGCAATTCTCTGTAACCACCAAAATCAATGGCACACACCAAACCAAAATGCCCCAAATTTGATGTAATTGTGTTTAGTAGGCTAAGATGAGAAAAAATTATGTTACACAAAATGATATGTTTTGTCGTTTCCATGGTAACTGAGTCTGAACATGTCACAATGTGGAATAATGGCCTGAGAGTCAATTTGCAGAAATTACTGTTGCTGTGTACATGTTGAACAAAAAAGCACCTCACTATCAATATCTACTACATCTTATTATGAAATAAAGAAAATTCTTTAAAACTGAGAATACATTAATTGTATAGTTGATTTTCCCTAAAGAAAGTAGTCTTCATCAGCTATTTCTATTCTCAGATTTCAAGAAAAGCCAGCCATTTCACAGTTAATCATAAATATATTTGAATTGAGCATTATATTGTTAATAATAAATAAAACAAACATTTATGGGCAAATGAATCCCTACTAAAATATTTCATTGTAACTATGGTAAAAAATGAGCGTTTGTTGTGATATTTTTGGTTATTGGGCCCACCAAATTACCTCCTTTGAGGAGGTCTTTTATTGCAGGCTTACAAAAAGAAAGTTGAATGGAGGAAAATAAAAATGCCTAAATATTTTCTGGTGGGTAGATATAACCATGTGTACTGTGAATGACTATTTGAAGCACAATGATAAATGCAATGGTGACGTTTTCCCACTGAAATCCTTTTCCAACCATGAAAAATATGTATTTTGTCTGAGTGTTCTTTGACTTTGTTGCAATCTGGTTACACGGACAAGCTAACAATCTGCAATACACATAAAGAAATATGTGCGGAGAATTTAAAAGGAGAAGAAATAGGCAACATGTGGTATTTCTGCAGTCAATCCATTGATTTGCTGCCACACCTCTTCAAAAGCTGGTGACTGCCATGTCAGTGTGGAGATGCACACCAATATTGCCAGGAGTGCAGGTGTTTTTATTCCTGTTGGGACACGTTAGTATATACTATAGTCAGCAATTATTGAATCAACAAAAAAAATAATAAGTGTGATTCAGAATGTGAGAGAAAAAATAATCTGGTCAGCAAGGGAAGAAAAAAAGAAAAGAATTAAATTTGAAAAAAATATTGTCATGCCGCGTCCCAAAGAACATTCTGACCAGAAATAAAACTGACCTCCCTTTTTCAAGTTAAATGGTCCTTCCAATATGGCAATCACCCTCTCTCAGAATACTTTTTTCTTCCTTTGCTGACCAGAATATTTTCCCCACACTTCAGATTCAAAATCCGTTTTCAGAGAAAAAACATGCCCGCCTCCCTTTTCCAAGTTAGGAGCTACCATTTGATTTTATGGGGGCTAGGATGAAAAATCAAATGGTAGCTCCTTAAATGGTTGGTTCCTTATAATTCTGGCAGGCCTTTAAAAAAGAATCTGTTTGCTGTTATGTCTAAGGCCTTCTAGGCCTTGTAAGGAAGTATATCTAGGAACCTTGACCATAAAAAAGAATATGTTTGTTTGCCCTAACCCTACCTACCCAGAAAATATCTGCCTACTCAAAATCTTTTATTGTCCTGATGTCAAAAAGTTTTTTTTTAATCAGATAGGCATGAAGACTAAAAAACATCTGACACATCAATTTCTCTTTACCGAAAAAAAAAATAAAAGAAAATGCCTACCTATACCTACCCACTGTCTATACCTATGGGTAGGGTTTGGGCAAACCAAAATATTTTTAAGTGTGGCCCTTTCCATACTGTTCAGTGTTGTAAAAATATGCCCACTTGATATGGAGTTGGCAGTGTCTGCTTGTACCCGCATGCGGTATGCTTAGCCAAATTGGCTTTCATAGGCTATGCTTACCTGCAACGGATTTTATAATCAACTGTCACATGATCCGAATGAAACGTGAAAGATACATGAAAATTATCTGTTATTTCCTGATTTTGCGACTTCAGTGAAGTTAATGACAAATAATATTTTTAATTTGTATTTAATGTATTAGTTAGACATGTTAGAATTAGAAATTAAATGTAAATGCACATTAATAGACTAAAATTATACTGAATTTGAATAAATACTAGAACACACCAGAAATCGCAGGTATTTAGAGCTTAGTTGAAAGTATGTAAACTGTTGTAGGATGATTTTTTGTAAAGATTTTATGTCTGGAGAAATTCAGAAAAGGTATCAAACTGAGTCATGTCCGTTATTTTTTTGCTATCTGTTAAATTCCATGATTTTCGCGTTTCTGTATACTAAATACATACATATAATATAAATAAAGTGTATTTGCTATTACTTATCAATTCCAAGTTTCTTCTCCACGGGATCACTGCTATATTATATAGAGTCTCTATATGTCTATATATAGGATTATAATTATAGTATACATGAAGAATAACATGAAACTGAATAATCATAATAATGGATGACAATGGTACCTATAGGACACCAAGGCATGCTGATTAATTTATTGTGGAAGAAAGAGAAGCGACACACAAAATGAGGTCTTCTCGTTTAATAGTATAGATATGTTAAAAAAACTCGAGTTTGAAAGTTATTTTCTAATAAAATTCGAAACCAGAAACAAAAGTTTTAATATATCTAAAACGACTAAAAATAAAGTTTGAGTGTATACACAATTTAAATCAATACTATAAAATTCCATACAATCTAAAACTAGATGCATTTGATAATTATGTACAAATGTATCCATTCAGAACTCGCGATTTATTGTTTAATTGCTACTTCAACTGTTGCACCTGAAATATGATAGAATATTCCAGGTCTTCATATATAGGTTAAAATGAAAATTAAGTGTTATGTATGATGGATAAATTTATTTGAATTAATAATGGTTTATATATAATGACAATCTATTTAATTTTTGATCATTAATGCTAAGAACTTGAAATGTTCTTATTTTGTTATCTCACTTGTTTGTAATAGAAAATGAAAGGATATGGAGTAAATGTACATGGGACAAAATCGCACACAATACATAGAAAACATAGAAAATTATCAATGAACAGGGCTTTTATTCCTGTTCTTCATCTTGACAGTTGATGCAGGGTCTTCAACAATGAACAAATCATTCATACCCTACAACAAGGTAATACAAAAAAATATCGTATATTCCATTATTACATTATATCAATAATTATAGTTAATATTATTTAAAACTAACCGGGCGTCTCCACAGCGTAGTATGGATGTAGTAAAATAAAATCTGCATTGAACTTTTTTTTTCAAAGTTGAAATTTTGACATTTCAAATCTTAAAATCTCTGCGAGTAATAATTTATTTTTCACTTATTGCGATAATTTCTGGATTGAATCAAATTGTATTCCCGAATCAAGGAAATTAAATTATAAAACCGGAGGCAGGTAAGCGTAGCCAAATAAAGGCCAATTTGGTGTTGGTGCTATCAAGATATTTACTATGAATAAATATTTGAATAAGGTGATTTCATAAAAGAAACAAAATCTCACATTTTGATTATTTCTATCAGAAGCTCAAGCATAACAAATCGCCCCACTGGCAAATCGCCCCATTTGCGAAAAGGGCTAAATCCTGTTAAATTTAATCCTGCCAACTGGCACCACTTAATGAAAAAGGTTAAATCTAGATGAATATATAATTTTCAGGTCTGCTAACTCGCCCACTTAAATGAAAACTAATATCGTAGAATTGTTTATGGTTTGAAAAAATGAGAAATTTGGTGGCATGGTTTTAAAATTTCAAAAAGTAAAGTAGCCTTCTTTTTATCATGTGTCATGCATTTACTATGTCTACTGTGTATCCTTGTGCTTTTCTGTGATGCTCACATGAGTCCCAGACAATCCATTGATGAAAAGCCAGCCTTCTACGACCTCATAAAGAAACTTCATGAAGATTAAGGTCAAACTAGTGCACGAGCAGTATATTGCCCCATAGATATACAATGGGATTGCATCTTTTTTCATAAGTGGGGTGAGTTAGCTTTCTTAATTCATCGTGGTTTTATCTATCCCAGTAGTTCTGTCATGAGAGGGGCAAATCGGCAGACCTTATTTCAACGGGATTTTAAACCTTTTCATAAATAGCAGTGATCTGGAAGGATTTTTCTCTATGGGCCCAGGGCCCCAAAAATAAATTCAATGGGCCATTTTAGAATTAATGGGCCATGTTGTCAAATGAGTGGGCCATTCGTTAACAAAAAATTAAAAATTTTACAGAATGTACAAACAAGCCAAAGACCAAAAAATTGACAAGGACAGTTAAGCGTCTTTTATGGAGTCAATACTACATTATAAAAAGGCCTTTTGGGTTTTCAATCGCAAGTTTACTTTAAAGATTATAATTTCAATTTGAGAAAATTTCTCGTCTGTACTAGCCAAATTTCACAAATTTAAAGTTGTTTATAAAAATTTATATCATGGATGATGGTTAATAACGTTTTTGGGGGTTTTTTTTATCAGGTAAACCGCATGTTGCTATTATTACCCAAATTGTTTATCTATGTACATGTTATATTAATCATAAAGTAATGTTTAATGAATGTTTATGTCTAAAATGATGTATATACATGTTTGTCTACCATTTTCTTGTTTGTAATTGATATGCCCTTACGGGCCCTTTAATTAGGAAATAAAATGATTTGATTTGATTTGATTTGATTACCATATGAAAACGTTAAGACGTCCCAAAAAGGTAGTGCTCCTATAATTGGAGGAACACAACACAGTTATGTACACACATATGGCAACACGAAACACGATCGGAAATCAATTTTACGATATCTAAGCGTTTAGATACAGTGAAAATATCGTGCGCCACGTGGCGCTTACATTTGTCACTCTATGCGCCATTTCTGGTCAAAAGCAGCGCAATTGGCGCATGGCGCTTGACCTTCCCGATCACTGAAATAGGGCAAGTTATCCAACCTTATTTCAACGGGATTTTAAACCTTTTCATAAGTAGGGCAAGTTATCCAACCTTATTTCAACGGGATTTTAAACCTTTTCGTAAGTAGGACAAGTTATCCAACCTTATTTCAACGGGATTTTAAACCTTTTCGTAAGTAGGACAAGTTATCCAACCTTATTTCAACGGGATTTTAAACCTTTTCATAAGTAGGACAAGTTATCCAACCTTATTTCAACGGGATTTTAAACCTTTTCATAAGTAGGACAAGTTATCCAACCTTATTTCAATGGGATTTTAAACCTTTTCGTAAGTAGGGCAAGTTATCCAACCTTATTTCAACGGGATTTTAAACCTTTTCATAAGTAGGACAAGTTATCCAACCTTATTTCAATGGGATTTTAAACCTTTTCATAAGTAGGGCAAGTTATCCAACCTTATTTCAACGGGATTTTAAACCTTTTCATAAGTAGGGTAAGTTATCCAACCTTATTTCAACGGGATTTTAAACCTTTTCGTAAGTAGGACATAAGGGATTTTAAACCTTTTCATAAGTAGGCAAGTTATCCAACCTTATTTCAACGGGATTTTAAACCTTTTCATAAGTAGGACAAGTTATCCAACCTTATTTCAACGGGATTTTAAACCTTTTCATAAGTAGGACAAGTTATCCAACCTATTTTCAATGGGATTTTACCATTTTTCATAAGTGGGGTGAGTTGGTGACCAAGAGTGGGGCAAGTTGTTGAAAAAGTGGGGTGATTAGGTGTGGGGTGATTTGTCATGGATTCCTTCTATCATTAAAGAAGGCCATTGAAGTCCAGTCACACTGTTTGTCCGTCCATCCTTTTTGTATTGTACTGTAAAAGAACAGAGGGTTTGTATGCATGCTGTAAAAATGACACTTCTGTCCAACATTTTCTCTCATATCCAACACAAATGAATATTAATGTAGTGTTTATATATCATGTATATAAATGTGATTTTAAGTGTTTATCGTGTTTGATTTATTTACAGCAATTTGTAGACTTTGTCGTGAAGAAATCACCAAGGCTACAACAAATTATAATGGTCCAGTTTTTGACAAACATGAAACTGTAACTGAAGCAGAGCAGACACATTTGCAGGTAAAATTTGAGTGATAACACTACATTATTTGAAGACCCTAGGTTGTCAATAGTCGATCCAGAATTGAAACTTAGGCGGGGTTGGTTCTTCCTTACATCATTTTATAGTTTCAAATAAAAATCAGCAATACAGAATGAAATCATAACTTGATCTTTAACTCTTCATAGCAGAATTACATACTAAGTATCAGCAGATTATCTGAAACCATTTAGTAGAAATATATAAAGGAAACTGTTTTTTTTTAAATCCAAGGGGCCATTATTTCAGCAATACCATTATTTCAGCAATAAACAGTGAAGTGGAATGAACTTCAAGATGATCTACAATTCATCATAGAACATTCAATGCATACAATATAGCAGCTCAATTATCAATTTCTGCAAGCGTTCCCCCAAAAAAGGCAGGAAATTTCGAAAAAACTTTCCGTATTCAAAGACTAGTTATTATTTCAGCAAAAATCAATGGCGTGCAAGGAAACTGTTATTATTTTAATCTATGTAACATTACATTTTTATTTAAGGAGATAAGAGTATATACAGGACATGAGGAAGAGGAAGATGTTTCTTTGGCAGGAGAAGGAAAAGGGTTTGTATTTTGTTTCTGTTATATATTATCCAAAATTGAAAAGGCATTTTATGGGTATTGCCTGTATATCTGAGACAGCTACTATATACATGGCAGACTTGATATTTGGTCAATTGATAGATTACAGTTAAACTAGGCTTCACTATGATGTAATTTTCAGCATGAGCAACTTAATTAGGTTTTGGGTTAAGGGTCATATCTAGATGTAGATAGCTGATATTTTAGGAGTACACAAGAATTCATTAAGAATTAGGTCACTCTGCCCTACATTTGCAGCTACTGTGGATTCATTTATTTTCGTGGGTACCAATTTTCATGGATTGAGGAATTCTTGCATTTTCGTGGATATTTGATTTCGTGGTTTTGCCACAGTCTGCATACATTCTTATAGTAAATTTGTAATTGTTGTACATTGGAATTCGTGGTTCCTGGTAACCACGAAATCCACGAAAATTGGTATCCAACGAATAATAATGAATCCACAGTATTACATTTATTGATAAGGAGTGGGACATCACGTGTCTCATACAAAAATTTTCTAATTCATGTATTAAAATTTTATAAAGGAATCAATGGTTCTAAAATTATAGCTTTTGCAATTGTCCTATTTTAAATACATGTATTTGCTTCAAATGAAATTCTTGACATATATATTTAATTGGCTTTGTTTTATTTTTAAAGACAGAGGATTGCCTTGACAGAAATGATCAGTTTAAAAGAATTTGTGTACATGTAAGTATTCATGCAGTACCTAAAAATAAATATGTTTTCCTACTTTTATCCTTCAAAAATGTTACGTAGGAAGTTTAGAAATCTTTTTTATTCTTTTCATTTGAAGATCCAGAAAATTTGAGGTTGTTTGCAGGTTTTCAACAATCTAGTTTTAAACTATTCCTATTTCCTCTTTTACTTTAGATAGTTTCCTTCCCCAACTATATTTCCCCTGACAACTTGCTTTGAAAACATTTTATTACCCTAATTTAAGCATCTTGGCTATAGAAAATTGGGCTCTAAAGAGCCTGTGTCGCTCACCTTGGTCTATGTGCATATTAAACAAAGGACACAGATGGATTCATGACAAAATTGTGTTTTGGTGATGGTGATGTGTTTGTAGATCTTACTTTACTGAACATTCTTGCTGCTTACAATTATCTCTATCTATAATGAACTTGGCCCAGTAGTTACAGTGGAAAATATTTTGTAAAATTTACAAAATTTACAAAATTTATGAAAATTGTAAAAATTGACTATGAAGGGCAATAACTCCTTAAGGGTCAATTGACAATTTTGGTCTTGTTGACTTATTTGTAGATCTTACTTTGCTGTACATTATTGCTGTTTACAGTTTATCTCTATCTATAATAATATTCAAGATAATAACCAAAAGCTGCAAAATTTTCTAAAAATTACCAATTCAGGGCAGCAACCCAACAACGTGTTGCCTGATTGGTCTTAAAATTTCAGGGCAGATAGATCTTGACCTAATGAACAATTTTATCCTTTCAGATTTGCTCTAAATGCTTTGGTTTCAGAGATATGAGCCAAAACTGCATTTTACCCTATGTACTATTTTTAGCCATGTCGGCCATCTTGGTTGGTGGGCGGGTCATCGGACACATTTTTAAACTAGATACCCTAATGATGATTGTGGACAAGTTTGGTTAAATTTGTCGTAGTAGTTTCAGAGGAGAAGATTTTTGTAAAAGATTACAAAAATTTACGAAAAATGGTTAAAAATTGACTATAAAGGGCAATAACTCCTTAAGGGGTCAACTGACCATTTTGGTCAAGTTGACTTATTTGTAGATCTTACTTTGCTGAACATTATTGCTGTTTACAGTTTATCTCTATCTATAATAATATTCAAGATAATAACCAAAAACGGCAAAATTTCCTTAAAATTACCAATTCAAGGGCAGCAACCCAACAACGTGTTGCCTGATTGGTCTGAAAATTTCAGGGCAGATAGATCTTGACCTGATAAACAATTTATCCCATGTCAGATTTGC
Organism: Mytilus coruscus; assembly: GCA_017311375.1. NCBI lineage: Eukaryota > Metazoa > Mollusca > Bivalvia > Mytilida > Mytilidae > Mytilus > Mytilus coruscus. Next base: position 78,607,618 of record CM029603.1, on the reverse strand, counting down.
TCTAAATGCTTTGGTTTCAGAGATATAAGCCAAAATCTACATTTTACCCCTATGTTCTATTTTTTGCCATGGTGGCCATCTTGGTTGGTTGGCCGGGTCACCTGGCACATTTTTTTAAACTAGATACCCCAATGATGATTGTGGCCAAGTTTGGTTTAATTTGGCCAAGTAGTTGCTGAGGAGAAGATTTTGTAAAGTTAACGACGATGGACAACGACGATGGACGACGGACGTAAGTGATGAGAAAGCTCACTTGGCCCTGTGGGCCAGGTGAGCTAAAATGGTAGGGTTGGCGACATAAACAAGGGGTTGGTTGGGAAATGGTAAGCACACATATTATCCTTTTACTCATTCATCTAATGAGCTTTATTTAGTAAGCTGTTATAGAAACACATATGTATTTAACAGACTATAATAGCATGGTGTTTTCAAATAGGAAACAACATGAAACGTTAGAGTAGACAACGTACCCATATCTATTGATTTATGCAGCACCCATATTAGAATAAAAATAATTAACAGTAAACATTGTTGAACAAATATAAGAAAAAAAATGCATGATGTGCACAAAATTTTGGTTAATAAAGTTTTATTTGTGGTCAGTAATATACTTATTTTAATACATTTCAACTTTACCGTTTATTATTTTAAATTATGATGCTTTATTTTTTTAGGATGTTGAAGAATCAAGCCAGAGTAGCACTATGAGTTCTTTGCAGACAGCAGATAGTCAAGAATCATATGCATCTGTGATGAACATTTCCAGATTAGAGAGTCTCAATACCTTCTTGCATAACTGTAATGTTAGCCCAGTTAAAAGTTTATCAAACCCATTAACAGTAGCAAGTGAAAGAACTAAAAGACGCTACATTGATAAAGCAAAAGAATGTGTGTTTGCTGTTTTGGAAACCATTGCTCCAAAAGAAAAAGATTTGCTATTGGAATCCATTATTTTTGAAAGAAATGAACAGGAGCAGCCTGCTGACGATACCCTACAGATCCTTAAAAAAATCTATATCCAAGCAGAATCATGGCAATTCCAAAGACAAGTATTATCCATCATTGTACAACAGATGTCTTTTGAAGGAGCTCAGAAGGTAATTTGGTGAAGTCAATTAAAAACTAAGAACTCACCTTCTTGAATTTCTCATTTGATAATTATTAACTTATTAAAGGTCACAACAATCAACATCTTTAATAGACAAAACTGAAAATCAGAGATGACTAATTTTGTTGGTGAGAGTTGTTCCTTTGTCCATTCAAAATTATTTAGGAGTTGGAGAAAACTCAGAAACTGGAGACTATGATTGGAAATTGTTTAAACACATGTGGTGAACTCAAATAATGAAAAGAAACAAAGACAGAAATCACAAAATAAATAACTAGCACAGGGCACCCTAACCCTTAACTGTGTCAAAAGGAAACATTAAAATTACATTAGTACTAGAAATATGAATATGTCAGCTGCCAATGTATATATATATATCAAAGATGATGTGTTTGTTATCAAGTTTTATGGTCGAAAATAGAAACTTTATTAAGAATGTAAGACGTTTAATTTCTCATTTTACAGTTTATTCCTGGATTAACTTCTTGGAGGTTTTATGAGGCCAAACGACATGCAAACATTGAAGGACCGGGACTACCAGTGAATGTCACAGTTGAGAAAAGGGAGAAAATAAATGCCAACAGTCTCGATCATTTCATTGACTTTATCACATCAAGTCACATAATGAAAGACCTGCCATATGGTCAAAGAACTCTTAAGCTGGACTCTGGTGAAATTATCAATATACCCAATGTTATCAGAAGTCTGTCATCTAGCTCACTCATCAGCCAATATTTGCAGCTATGTGAAGAAGACAATATTAGCCCTTTAGGTAAGGTTATTGTTTGTCTTCAATGATCAACACAATAAAATGCATCAATGCAAATTACTTTTGTTTGACACAATTTTGCCTAAATCAAATTAAGGAAGTTCACTACTCAGTTTCAAAATAACAAGCTTTTCATAACAATAGTATATATCGATAGGGGTTTAATAAAGGAACCAAAAAAGCAAAAAAAATATATAGGTCAATGTGCTTGTTTTCGAGATATTAGCTATTGAAATTTTGGCGGGAAAATGTTCTCTCTTGATTTTTCATAGCATTATCATTGACAAGTTAAAGGTCTCAAAACTATTGAAAATAACAAAGATTTTATAAGACTTTTACAGATGGCTTATAATTATACATATAAAAGATTTATAAAAAGAAAAATGGGTGTCAATGGGCAAAATTTTTTAAGGCATTTAAATGGATAAAACCAGAGGATTGCGAAAATCTGACAAAAATCTCAAAACATGACAAGTGAACAAACATCCTTAAAGAATACATCAAAGTTATTTTATGCACTTACATTATGTACATGTAGGTTCAAAAATGACCAATTTGGTATTCATTTCAGCTTAATTTTGTGTTTATGTCCAATTCACTGAATGGAAGTTTATATCAGGAATTCTTAGCCAATGACCAAATGTGGCACATTTTGTAAAAGAATCACCTCAGTCTGCATTAAATGCATGAGCAACTCGGTAGGGTTAAAATTTTATGTAACAAACAAAACAAAACTATGTTCGAAAGATATCTGGTGCCCGCAGGCTCGCTTTTATCAATCACATACTCTTTCTTAGTTTAATGGAGCATGACTTTGATGAGGTAGATGAAATTTTATGCTGATTTTGAATTATCCTTACATGAGTTTTTTCACGAAAGCATGATAAGATTCCTTCATGGAAAAGAAACTTTAACCTAAAGGTACAATGTGAACATGAGTTTTGGACGGACAAACGAAAGGGCAGACATACCCTAAACTAATATGCCCCATACTTTTGTATGCAGGGCATAAAAAAACGACATAATGACAAATCTTAACCATGCTAATGCTAGCTTTTACTGGCATGGCCATTGGTGGTCCTGAAAAGTATACTTATGAGACATGTTGCATAAAGGAATCATTTATATATATATATATGTTTTATAATCCATGTTACTTTTAAGGTGAAACATCATTTACATATATCTTTAACATAATAATTTTCAGGTAAGAGCACACTCTATAAAATTCTATCAGAATGTGCTGCATCAGTACGAAAAAGTGTTGAGGGCCTGGACAATTATGTAATGGAAGGATCCGTGCATTTCAAACATTGGAGGAAATATTTATGGATGAGAATAACTTGAAAACAAAGTTGTTAGAGGCAAAACGATATCTGAAAGCAGATTTTAAGGTTTGTAATATAGACCGTATAACTTTAAAATACTCGTATTGTCAGAAAGAGCCCAAGTGACCAATCTGATAATATTGGCTCACCTTTTAAGCCCACTTGGCTAGAATGTCCATGTGGGCTATTGCCTATTACTTGCCATCATTGGTCACCATCTGACATCTTAAATATTTAAAAAAATCAAAAGTCACTGAACTGGTTGTAACCAAACTTTGAAGGAAAGATTCTTTGGGTATCTAAATTATAATTTGTGAGTAACTTATACACAGGTCGTCAATCAAAATGAAAAAATCATAGTTGCTGTTTTAAACCTAGAAAATGGTTTAGCTTACATTTACAAAAGTAAATATGTACATTACAGAATAAAAGTACACTTCAAAATGACACTAGTCTAGGTAAAGAGGTACCACTGTTGAAAATTTCAGGAGATTTTAAAATATTGCAGAAGGAGTTATTGCCCTGATTTTTTTTTTTTTTTTTTGGGGTCAAATTTTGCAGCTATATATCTTGAAATATATGAAATGTCATTGCAAAGTTAATCAACATGCTCAATTATTCCTGCCAATAAAATATCATAAATTATGAGATAACTGCATTCTATTATAGGATTAAACACCTTTTTAACGGAATTTATTTGTGTATAAATTCGACCAATTCACTCACAAACAAATAAAAGTCCGAAGGACTTTTTTGATATGTTTGTGAGTGACTTGGTCCAGTTTATACACCAATAAATTACTTTGAAAAGGCGTTTAATCCTTATGATTCTTTAAAAATGGAGATAAGGAATTCATTTTCCCACACTCGTAACCTCTACCACACGCAAATTGTATATTTGTGTCATTGAATTGGTCTGGCGCATGAATATATTTGTTGGTAAACGCAAAAAAATGTACTCCATGAAATTTCCTATCTGATAAAAAATTACCTGCAAAAATTGTTATAATCATTCAAATGAATGTTTTGTGTTTATAACACAAAGTAAAAATAAATTTTAACGTCGAGCCAGATTGTATTATTATCACCGCCATCTTGTTTACATTGGTTACGAAAGGCAGTTCCGTCAACGTCGTCTATCAAAAATAAACAACTTCAAGAACAACTATTGAATTCCTCTCGACCAATCATATCAACGTATGCCCTAATATGTAAATCATATAAGAATTATTTTAAAATGTAATGGCATCAATTAGATGATTTGATGTTGGCAAATTAGTTTGTAATCCATTTTTCTAAACCTGTATTATGTCCTTTGAGGATGCACATTACATCTCATGTTGTCAATCCTGTAATTGATGCCATGAATTTTACTTTGTGGATCAACCAAGTTTGATGTAATATTAAATTGCATGTATAATACAGGATTAGTGTTTGGAGTTATGGCATCTGAAAATTCTATTTTATACAATTTTTACACTTTTAAATATTATCCATTTTGTATTTTAGATACATTTAGCCAGGCAAACCAATGTTATACAGCATTGTTTGGGATTTGCACTGAGTATTCCAGGAATTGAATTTCAGCTTCATTGTCAGCACATTCATAGCCAGCATTGTCAAAGCTGTATAGACTTAGATGAAACATTACAGAAAGTTCTTGAAAATGCTGAGAAAAAGCAGATTGAAAATAAAGATGCTCTTATGTTTAAGGTAATTATCATAATGTTATTATACGGGCCCATGCGACACTTGGTGCTGGACACCCATATAGTAATTAGTCTGTCTGTCAGTCACAGTTTTCGTTGTTGTACGATAACTCAAGTTTGCTCCCATTCAAACAGGCCATTTTCTAGTTGCATTACAATATGGAATCTGTTTTCTATATCTAACCACAAGTGGTCTTTGCAGGATGGGGTAATCGTAATCTGTAATCGTAATCGATTGTAATTGATTACATTTTCCAAGTAATCGACAGTAATCTGTAATCGTCAACATTTTCGATTACATGTAATCGTAATTTAATCGATTACAGCAAAAATTATCATGTAATCATCGATTACTTTTCGATTACATTTCGATTACTTTAGTAACATAGTTTGATAAAATAGAACCTAGTTTAGATGAAAATACACAACTGCATGTATTCTTCATTTTATGGATCATATTAAATAGAATGTATAAATAGGACTTGAGATCTCTATCAAATTTCTTATTCAGTTTTATCTTTGCCTCAAAGCTGCCTTAGGTTCAACCAGATTTCCTGACAAATTATACTGTATTTCCAGCTTTTAAACAAATAACTTACAATTCTTGAAAAAAACTTAAAAGATCTTCAATATATCTATATATATATATATATATATATATATATATATATATATGTATATATAAATTAAAAATAGAAAAATAGTTAAAGTCAAGTTATGTATTACATATTATATAAACATGATAAATTGAAGGAAACGGCTTTATTGTGTAAACATAATTATCTTAAAGCATAAATATCAGTAAGAGATTGAGCTTTATCTTGGAATAGATCAACCTTTTGGTCCATGATATAATGTTATGATATAAGAATTAAGAAAGGTTTCAAAGACATCTTGACAATGAACCAATGCATTTATATTCTAGTTCAGTAAAAGAGACACATGTACTTGTATCCCATTTTGACAATAAAATATATAGTGTTTATGAATTAAATAGAGTATAAAGAATTCTCAATTGCATTTTGGCTTTTCTAATCAGATGATCAAAGGCATTTAATGGGTGACATGCAGACTTTGTTTTGATTTCAATTATGTCTAATTAAGTATCAGATTTACATTATATGGCCCTAGGATATAAATATAACTTAATTGACAGCTTTATATGATCTATTATTAAAAGATTATCCAAACAAAATATAAATTCATTTTAAGTATTCATCTATCAAATTATCAAAACAAATTATAACACTTTTACTTTAAAGTTTCAGAAAAAATCAAACATTTTTATAGCAATGAACATTATAATTTATCATCTAAAATTCAATTTATAATATGTCAATAAATATAGAGTTAAAGAAGCAACAAAATTTAATTCAGGAAGACAGTATGTGATAAAATATGTACATAATATGAAGCAAATGACCCATAATAAAAAGATGTGACTGGCGGATTGGTGGAGGTCAATGCAGGAACTTTATCACCACTCTCTTGTTGACCCATATTTCAAGAACTTTTAATTATTTGGTTTATCGGTCTAGACAACAACTGTTTAAAACAGGACATTTAGAAGCAGTGCTTGTGTAAAGTTCTTAATTTCCACTAACAAACTCATTGACCAGTATAATTGTGGTAAGCTTTCTTTAGTTATTTTAAAAATAATTTAAAAAAAAATTTCAGCATGTAATTGTCAGTAATCGAAAAGTAATGTAATTACTTTTGATAAAGTATCGATTGTAATCGATTACACACAAAATCAGTGTAATCGATTATTAATGTAATCGATTATTAATCGATTACAATTGACAGTAATCGTGCCCATCCCTGGGTCTTTGACTAATATAAATGACATTTATATTCCTAACAGACTTCACAACAAACTATTTAATCCACATGCAAAACACTCCATTTTGTTTACAATGCTTTTATCCTTAATACACAGATCAGCCAGATTCCACGTATGTTTATTTTCAAGTTAGTCCATGAGGGTCATCCGTGTGTTTCAGACACATTCTTCTTTTCTTAACTCAAGTTTATGATAACCTCAAGTTTTATATAGATATTTTGTCTTTTGTAACCATGGTTGCCTCAATATTTGGTTAAACCTAAGACAACTTCATATCTTCCTCTGTAACAAGCCAGACTAATCTCTGTGATTTAAACATAGTATGACATTGTTATAACAATACTTTTGATGTAACACTTCTTCTGTATTCATAAATTTTAAGAAAGTAACATTTTTTTTACTTTATAGGTAGAGAAGGCTGTAAATGATATCAAAACCTCCAAAACACATTGTTAGATCAAAGAACCAAGAATTTGCAAGGAAGGATATAGCTGACAACATGGAAATAAATGATGTCATTATCACATCAGACTGGGCAATGAAGTTTTGCCAAGACGCTATCGAGAGGGTCAGTTAGACTGGTTTGCCAAACGGGCATCAATTGGCATGTGTCTGTCTCCTTGATAAAACTACAACATAGAATGCAAACTTTAACCCACCTTCACATCTTCAGCTCACAAACATCTCAAGATGCTGCAGTTACTACATGGTAATGACAGATGTGGTTCAGGACTTGAAGACAATCCTTCCAAATCTACAGAATGTCCACATATTTAGTGATAATGCAGGTTGTTACAAGAGTTCATTAACATTGTCAACTCTAAGACATGAAATTGGGAAAGCACTGGCATCGTATAACTTTAGTGAAGCCCAGAATGGGAAAGGTAACACAATATAATCTTGATAATAAAACCCTACACCCTTGCAAACAGTTTGGGCGATTCCTCCTAAGATGTTCAATTGTATTTAATGAAGCTTTACCAAAAGAAGGTTCATAATATGTAGATGAGAATAAAGAAGTTTTATTATACCCTGAATTTGCTTGGAATATATCGGGAGGGGAAAAAAACCATGAAATTTATATGTGGACGAGTGGGGTATTGATGAAACTTTGCACAGTTGAAGAACACTACATGGAGTGTGCATGAAAGAAAAAATAATAAAGGGAGATAATTAACTTGTAATATGTGCTTTATTATCATATTATTTACATTCTAGTTCATATCACAATCTCAGCACTCATAATTAGTTGGATAATGTAACTTATACACAGAAACATTTGCAGTAGTAAGGTTGCATTCTTATGAAATTAGATCACTGTGACCTAGATTTGAAGCTCATAATATGTTATATTTATTAATGCAGGTAGAAATAAATTCATTATGCTTTTTTGCAGGTCCTTGTGATAGAAGAGCCGCCCATGCCAAATTTGTCATAAAAGATTTATTAATGAAGGAAGAGACGTCACTTCTGCACTTGATATGAAAAGGTATTATTCAAAGCATTATTTAAAAGTGGATACACAATGAAGGAAAAGATAGTCGGACAAACCATGTGTCTAAATTCTGATGATCTAAAAACAGACAGTCAAGGGTAAATTAATGTGCCATCAAACATTTGTCATGTGAGCATAAAACCAAGATATTAATATTGGGGTACCCAATGTTGGATAATTCTATAAAACTAAACATTATCTCAATGTAAAATGATTGACTTTTTGATGAAATATTTGTGTTTTGGCCCTGAATTATGTCTACTTCAAGGAGTAAAATTATTATATGGAATAGTTTTTTCTTCAACATAAAAGTTATTCTTTGTAAATTTTTCAGGCCCTAGAGAAATTTGGACAAAAGACCAACAGAGTAAGAGTGGTTGATACCGGTTTTGATCTTGATGCAGAAAAATACATTGAGCCCATAAAGAATATATCCAATTTCTTCAACTTTGATTTTGCAGATGATGGTTTGAGAATGTGGCAGGCATACAACATTGATGAAGGTAATACAATATATACTGCAGCTGTGCTATTTGAGCAGTCAAATTGCATTGACCGTATATTCATATGTGATATACAGTCACTGACCGTATATATCACCTTGTTTATGACGTTGACAATGTGTTTCAGTAGAGTTTTATTTATGACATCAATAAAACATACAGGTTTATGGAAATTTTACGTCTTCCGCTCAAAATTAAGAAATGATGGTTTTAACCCTAAATACTTCATTTAGAACAGTTATAAGAGTTGCAGTATATAAAGAATAACCATACATTGTCTCGAAATATCAATGTTATTTGTACTCGGCTCGAAACAGGTAGAAATGCTTGGAAATTTAATGAACTGGGTCGAAGTCCCATAACTCTTACAAAGCAACTACTTTAACAATGATCCTCTGACATTGTGAATTTTGATATAAAAAGAGCTATTTGTGTTCATGAATGTCCCACAAGAGAATTAAGAGACAAACTTTATATAATGTACCTTCATTGTTTACAGGAAATTGGTGCAGTGGGATTCCTCAAGCCATCTAAGAATGCTGTGCAGTTAAAGGTCATCAGTGATTGGACTGACATAGCAATATCAGATTCCTATGAAGGTAAGCTTTGATATTTGGTAGTATATATTGTTATGATATGCAAGTCTAAATTCAAAACAACAGTCATACATATGATTGTGTTGGATAAAAATGCAAATTTTTATACATCATGCATGCAAAACAAATTTCTTGGTTGAGGGGTCTAAATACAGCACAAACAGTGAAAAAGTATATTTTAACATATTGTTATTATATATACTAGAACACACCCGCGAAATCGCAGGCATTTAGGGTGTGGTTGAAAGTATGTAAACTGTTGATAGTATAAATTTTCATAAAATATTTTATGACTGGCTTATTTCAGGAAAGGTATCAAAAGTCTTAGCCTGCGGGTGCCGTGTTGACAGGACATGATTTTGTTTTAGACCTCCCCCTCTTTTTCCAAAGTCTGTTATTGCTTGTTTTCTGTTTTTCTCTATACTATGAACATACACATGATACATATACTAAAAATAAAAATTAATTTGCTATTTACTACTCAGATTTACTATCAATTCCTAATCTACTATCCATGGCAGTCACTGATGTAGTATCATGTAGAGACTCTTTATATTATATGTCAGCGACCGCCGTGGATAGTAAACTTGGAATTGATAGTAAATAGCAAATACATTTTTTAATAATATATGTATGATCATAGTATACAGAAAACCGTGAAAATAATTGTCCTGTCCCAAGTATTTTTGAAAATTATGTGCTATTTTTAAACATTTCTAAACGAAAGTATTGTTTATGACTTAAAAAGTCCGTCCGATGACTGAAACAATATCCGGACGCCTTCTTTTCGTTTTCTCCCAAAATAACCCACACTGAATAATCTTAATCATGGATGACAAATGCGACTATGCATGGTACCTATAGGACACAGGGAATGATGATTAATTTATTGTAGTAGGAAGAAGCGACACACAAAATGAGGTCTTCTCATTTAATAGTATAGATACTCTAAACCCCATTTTGATTCATCAAATCGTATAAAGAGTAATTTGACTAATGAACCATTTTCATCAGTTATGAAATGGAAATTACATTTTCTTTTCATTGATGTCAACATTGATTGTCTCTGCAGGAATTCATTTCCCACATGTGATTATACAAGTTCATTTATTAAGTAGATATTATGATAAGGCTGCTATTTTATACTATGATATATATGTACATATATGTAACTTTTATATTTATTCTCTGTAGATCCAGTACCAACAACAACAAAACACAAACAAAGTTTGATATGCCCTTTGGAGAACTGCATCCGTGAATTTAAAAATAAAGAAACACTAGATCAGCACATCTTGCAAGGACAATGTGAACATCAGTTAGAAAAGAGGCATTGTCTGACAAAAGCAAAATTATATATGCTAAGAAATTATCAAATGCACCTTTGTGTTGCCCAGATATGACTGCTGAAAATGTTTTTGAAGATGACAGTTTGGTCAATAGCTGTTGTGGATGGGCTTTGAAATCAAAAAAGAAGAAAACAGTTTTCAATCAAAAGCAGAAAGACTTTATGATTGAGAAATTTCAAATTGGCAAAAGAACTGGCAGTAAGGTTGATGCCAACACAGCTTCTGAAGAAATGAGGTCAGGTCACCTTGGATTTTCTAAGGACGAATTTTAACAGGCCAACAGATTGGAAGTTATTTTGTAGACTTGCTCAACAAGACAGAAATTCAGACAGCAATGACTACCGTGCTGCAGATGAGGAAAACAGAAGATCCATTTTGAAGAAAGAGATCACTAAAACTATTGACATTTAGTAACAAGAACTTTTGAGGGTTATTTGCTTTATTGAAATAGATTTTTTTACTTTTCTACTTCTATACTTATATATAAACATTATTTTTAACTTAATAACTCGTCATCAACAACATATTTGTGTGGCCTGCACATTTTATGTGAATCGACATATCATGCATATAGGGATCACTTTAGTCATGGTCGATGACGTCACACTTTTCCATTTCGAATTTCTCAGCTTCAACTGGATGAATAATTAGATATTTGGTACATGGCTTTGACATAGTCACTTGCAGCCCTTTTCAGGTCCATTGCTCATCTATTTCCTGTTTATCGATCGACTTTGTAGTTTTTAGGTGCTGCATAATGGAAATTTCCGTTACAGTTTTCAAGATTCTTCTTTAGGGAATACTTGGATATTTGGTACATGGCTTTAACATGATGACTTGCACTGTGTCTGCCCTTTTCAGGTGTCTGCCATACCAACTTCCTGTTTTCGAATACTTTGAAATTTTCACATAACACTGGTCATACATGTACATATGCAAAAATTATGTAATAGTTGTAAAGGTAGGCAACACACGTATTCCATGGAAGACTTGCATCTAAGTTTAAGGTTTCTGAGTTATGCCGCTGCAAATTAGTTGTCTTGCGATTGGTTTTCTCCTTAATTTGATATGCAAGCATGTGATTACCGGTATCTCATTTGCAGGTCATACCAATTTGAACACACATTTGACCCTTCTCTGTAACAGAGTTTTGCCTATTTTTCAGTAACAGGAAACATTTGAAGAATGATGAACTTGTATGCATTTTGGAATTATTTTCAGATCAATCAATATATTTATGATAATATGTTAGCATTCAAGAATAGTTTGGTCACTATAGTCTACATTTTACAGGCTTACTTGACTTGTACCTTGATATTTGTTTGTATAGTTAACATGATCATGATGATATGCTAAGTTTAATGTCAATAATGGAAGTTATTTTCAAATAGGTTCTTTTAGTAATTGTGGGATAAAGGTTACCATATGTAGCAACTACTATCCAAACAGATCTTTTTTTTTAAGGAACATGAAGTAAGGTTACTAATATGACTATTTTCAAATACTTATTGTATTTAGTAAGAGGATGACATTAATAGTAGAATAAGAGAATTTTGTAGGCGATATGAAAATATTTTGGCGGAAACCGAACTTCTCTAGATTTTTCATCAGTTATAATGGATATTTTCATGAATCTTTGAAGTCTTAAAAAATTTTAAGATAATTTATAGAATGTACTCAAACTATCTTACTAAACTTGTTTTTATGTTTCTAACATATACATGATATAAATGAAAGATAAAGGGCTGATGAGGGGAAAAAATATATATACCATAGTTTAGATGGATAAACCCTGAGAATTTTGAATAATTTGTCCAAAATTAAAAGTCACCGTCATTAAACTATCAGTATATGTCATTGTTATGTTATTTTCACTTTAAGGGCTGAATATGCTCATATTTATTTGTGTTTATCATGTAGTTTAATGTGTCTGATGATCTTTTTCAAAAAATTTCAAAAATTAAAAAATTGAAATTCTTGACATTTTATTTTGAATATTTTTTTTTTTTGCCATAATTTGCCCATGGATTTTTTTTCTCATTTTGTAATACTATTTTAGTACTACCCAGGTTTATGATACAGAATACTCCATGATGCTGGCTTTTCATAGAAAAATGGGTCCAAAGTTGGCATTATTTCACTTTTTCCCGAAAATTGACAAATAATGAATCAGGGTGTCATATGGCTCTGTTCGTAAATGTATGTTAAATGTAAAACTGAAAGTATGTGCTTAATCCAAGCAATATATATGATTGTTTTACATATTATATCTGGAAAATGTTTATTAGTTGTCTAAACTATTATTATTTAAGTCTGAAAATGTCAATATTTGGCATTTTTCTGAGATTTTGAGTGGTCAAAATCAGCCATAATGGTAACCATAGCAACCACATGCACCATCCATAAAATCTTTCCAGGTAAGTTCCTATTGAGTGGTACTAAGTATAATAATAAAGTTTCATCAAAATCTGAGACCCTGTGTGCCAGGCCTATTCAGAATTTCTTTGGTGATTACAGAGAATTGCTCTTAAGGTTTGTTAGGTCTATGTCAAGTAAACATTTTGTATGTTGTAAATATTTTTCTGTAATGTAGGTACGAAATATTTAAAATTGCGCTCCATATGTATATACTTGTACTTAATTATCGCCCTTTTTTCCGTGTCATTGTTCGGCTATTGTTTAATAGTTATACTTTCAAGTACTTCATATCGTAAAACAATTATTGGAAACTAAATACAAACATGGTGAGTTTATACGTATTTTTTATCGACAAAAGTCAAACCTTAGAAAATAGTAAACACATCGTTCTCGTTTCAAAATACATTGTAACGGCATATATCTTTTCATTATCTTCATGATTATACCTGTACGAAAAAATCCAGGTGAATTTTATATGGATTCCAGGCGGATTTTTAGAGGAATCCATTTAAGGTCCCCTTTACGCCAAGAATCTTTCTTACATGGGTTTCAGGCGGATTCCAGGCGGAATAGAGCCGAAATATGCAAATTTATCCGCCTATCTTAGGAGGAAAAAAATCTGTCTTATAAAAGGGAAATAAAGCACTTGAAAATATTCCACCTAAAGAGGCGGAAAATATTTCCACCTAAAAGACGGAAAATATTTCCACCTAAAAAGGCGGAAAATATTTCCGCCTATAAAGACGGAAATAATTTCTGCCTATGAAGGTTAACATTTTGACAGTCGAAGGCTTTTTCCATTTTTTACAATTAAAAAACTACTTCTTTAATTTGATAAAATTTTCATTTCTTTACAACTTCTGCATCAATTAACATTATAAGAGTCACAATTAATGTTTCAATGTCTTTTAAAGTTCTTTCTTGCATAGCTAACTTTCTCTGTTATACAGCATCAATTACTATAATGACACTCCTGCATACAACTGTTGTTTTTACATCAAGCATTGACATAATCTGAAAAATATAAATTAAGGCATACATTAGAAAACCAAATGCAATTGTAAGGTCAATTGAATAAATTTACCAAATTTTCATGGTGCAAATTCAATTGTCTTTATTAAACAGATAATATGTAAGCTGATAAAAAATATCCCTTACTATAGCTAAACAAAATTGCATGCTGAAAGCAGAATTTTGAACCATGTTAAAAATGATTTTAAATGCAATATATCATGTTTAAACTATACAACGAATGTGTTTTAGGAATAAAAATAGGCAAAATCAATATATAATAAAACGTGTAGCTGTACCAAGAGACCAAATACATGTACATACCAATAGCTGATGTTTATTTAAGGTGCACTCTTTTTGCATTTGTCATGGCTTTTCTTGAACTCGCCTGTCACCTTGGATGTCTGATGTCAGTGCAACAACATAACCATCTGTAAAAATCAAATACATGAACTTATAAATTCATAAAAAAAAGCATTTCAAAATTTAAATTAAAAAAAATCTATTTTCACACGCGTAATTTTGGCACAACTTTTGGAACTTTTGGTCCTCAATGCTCTTCAACTTTGTTATTTATTTGGCCTTTCAATTATTTTGATTTGAGCATCACTGATGAGTCTTTTATAGACGTCTGGCCTAATATAAATTATAAGCCTGGTACCTTTGATATGTATTTATTATAAAGTGTGTTGAAATTCTTAGTTACATAATTTGTAAGGCAATCATTTTTTAGTTGTAAATAAGGACATTTTTGATAGATTTATAAACTCCATTTCAAGGAGTTGTAGCAACCAAATTTCCGCCATCAGTCTTTATATAAGAAACAATGTGAATCAGCAAGCAACATAAGGCAGAAGGTGGTAATTTAAGCTTTACAAATATATTTGCATTTGGATTGATATGAAAAAAGGATCGTCTTATTTACACCTTTGTATAAGTATGTAGACATTTAATTAATTCCCAAATGAAGGTTAAAATATATGATATATTTATATTTCAAAACAATTTAATTTAAATGATAAAAAACTTACCAATTATGATGACTTTCCATTTAAACTGTAACAACACACATAAGTTTTGTAGAATCTCCATCCAGTTCATTTAAAACAACAGTAATGTTTTAGTATAACACCAACATCTTGATCAATATGCCAGAAAACAATAATGTTAGAGTCATCTCCTTAATCTGGTAACTTTTCTAGGTCTTCCACTTGCTTTTGTATATCCTCTGCCTTTGACAATAACATAATGAAACAAACTTTTCTCAATGTTTGCACAACAGCACCAAAATTTGAATCTGTGTAGCTTTCATGTGACCTGTGTGTATTTTCCTTGGCACTGCTACATTTGCATGGTCAGTTGGGGCACCATACGGATTTACTTGGTACAGTAACTTAGTATAAAATTCTAAATTCATACGTAATATTCATAACTAGACAGGTTATAAACATATTTTGTTTATGAATTATGAAACATTCATGCAGATTCAAGGCTTATATATGATTCAAAGATAAAAGTATATCATAAGAATCATTTCACATTGAAAAAGTGTACACAGATGTTCCTATGTGTGGCCCCATTCTGAGACTGAAGTTAATCCCAGATGTTATTTCAGCAGGTGGCATAATACACAACCAGAACAGATAAAATGTTATGGAAGGACTATGTGTAAAGTAATTAATTGTTAAATAATTTGTATTTTAAAGGGATGAGGTCCAGGGCAATCATAATCCCTTTTAGAGATTCTAGAGATTATAATTTAAAAAAATATAATTATAATGACACACTTTTTAATATATATATATATGTAATATATATAATTTGGATAATTCTTTAAAGTTTTTAAAGAAATTCTATATAATATCAATATTTTGGTGTCAAAAGATTAAAATTGTGTACAGATAAAAAATATCAGTCCATCAAAAAATGGCCTTGCTAAGTTGTAATATATTGGGGCTTCAAGGAGACAAGATAAAGGAATAGTCATTCTTTTGAAAGATCTTTGATCTAAGGAAATAATATATCCTCTAAAAGATAAATTAGTGAATACTTTGAATTCAATAATGATAGATTTAAATAAATTATATATTTTTTCTAAGTATATTATGCTCTTTTTCTGCCTAACAAATTTGAACAAAATTTTCCAAGTAAAATTTCTGGCCATAAATTTGAAGAAATATTCTAAGTCCAATTTCCACCTAACAAAATTGAACAAAATCCATTAAGTCCAGCATTCCGCCTTTTATATTTCTGTTGCTACAGAATTCCTGTTAACTTAACAGGAAAAATGTAAACATTTCGTCTAAGGTTTATAATGATTCAGATGGATTTTTTCTTTATTCCATGTCCGCCTTAAATCTGTCTAAATAATTCAATTTTAAGCGGATTCCGCCTGGAATCCTGCTAAATTAAAGCGGAATCCACCTTATATTTTCATACGGGTCAGACCGGATTTAAACCATATTTCTAAACAAAAATTGTACAATCGCATTTATATTCCTTTATTCATTTATTCATATTATTGTTTGTAGGAAAATGTAAGGTTTACTATAAAATATTTCCTATGGAACGTCGAAATAACATTTGTAAATGAAATTTTGCTATTTTATATTTTAGCTGGATAAAACGTACAGTGACCCACAGTCACTTGTCTCAGATTTTTTTTTTTTTTTATATATACCTTAATATAACACAAGGTACTTAACTCGCATTTTTGAAAAATGTCAGCCGGTCGCGAAATTCCGTTATTGTGTTGTTTTGTGTTTCCAAATTTGCGTCGATAGAAGAAATAATTACGATTGCCATACATGGGTAGGATTGCTATAGATGATTCCGACAACAACAGTAGGCGTGTTATACACCATTGTGTGAAAAAATTTACGACATAACCAGTTTTAGTGGGGTTGGCAACCGAGAAATCGGCATATAACGGAATTTCGCGACCGGCTGACATTTTTCAAAAATGCGAGTTAAGTACCTTGTGTTACATTAAGGTATATAGAAAAAAAAATCTGAGACAAGTGCCTGTGCAGTGACCCTATCTTTTCTTTTGATATTATCAAAGCATTTGCTTAGAGCTATCTTCTCGTATTTTATTTTTTATACAATTCTAATGTTAAGCTTAGCTCTTACATGTCTTAATCACATAATGATGTTTTTTCCTGTATAATCATTGATAATCCATACATAATGTGTCATTTTGTCACAACCTGTAGGTTGAGAAAATGCACATTATTATATTTTTGAACATATCACAATATATACTACGTGTAGGCAAAGTATGAACAAATGCTGTCATTTTTAATTTATACTCCCATACCACCTTAAGGCAACCCCCCTTTCTTCATCACTGCCTGCTCCACCTTACCTTGCCATATGCATAGCTAATCTTTGTCAATTGTCAATGTGTAATTGTTCTTTGTTTTTGAAACATAAAACTTGTGTGATTATAAATGCAACCTAACGGCCTTCAACAATGAGAAAAACCCATACCGTATGGCCCGACATGAAAAATATGAAAAAATTCAATTGAGAAAATAAGGGCCGGCAGAGCTCCAGATAAGAATTATCAAATTGGGGTTTTTACCCACCATTTTTTATTTTAATTGAGTGATAATATTTTTTAATTGCATTATCAATTCCAATTCACCCCTCAAGCAAATATCAAATGGGTTTTTTCACCACCAAGCTCCTTAATGTATTGGGTTTTTTCATCAACACAATATTGAATTTAGGCATGTTTTAATCACATTATATCAAAGCGAGATGTTCATCCATCTTAAATATGTTTCTTTCTTTATATGTGATAGCTTTTTTATTTTGTTTATACACTGATGAGCAATTGTACGTTTAATTTGTGTTCGGTTTCAACCATTCTGCCAGTTTTGTATTTTCTCACAACTTATATAAACTGCAATAGTTGGACAGTATCTAGTTACCTTTCTAGAGCACATATGACCACCCTACGGTTTATTTGGGGTAGGTGTGGCTAAGTGTTTAGATTTTTATATAATATAAGCGAACATTGGGTGCTGTAAGATAGTTTTCAAGTCCTTATCACGTATTTGCAAGACCTACTTTAAAAACCTAGACCGGCAGGTTTATAGGGTGGTTTAATGACTGAGACCACATTTAATTTAAATTTACAAATAATCCTGCAACATCAAATGAATAAACGAAAATGTTAAACTGCACTAATCTTGCCAATAAGACAACTATCTTAAGCATACAGAACAATTAGACCGAAAAAAAAGAAAGTGTCAAGCTGCATTGACGTCAAAACGGATATGTGTGTTCACTCACCAACTAAAGTCAAAAAATATATATAAACTAAAATAATACTTGAATGTTTTTGTTAAATTTTATTTACATAAATCTGGGTTGAGTTGGCCCTTATTAAAACTTTTGGTTTCGATGCTTTCCAACAACATCATTGATTTGGCATTTTACTGTTCCAACTAATTTAGTTCTTGACGAAACCCCGTGTTTGTCTTTCTAACAATTCTCGTTAAGACACGAAAACACATTCGTGCGTTCGATGGACGCTTCCTAAAACACTAGCCGAGTTTTGTTATCATCATAATTATCCTCAGCTACCAAAAGAAGTTAAAACATGCTTCCATTCAATATTTTCGCGGACATTTACTTTCGTTTTGATTCAATGCTATGTGAATTGGTAAATCTGGAGTAATTCCAAAAAATATGACACCATGACAAACCCTAATTGGATAAACGTAGAGAAGATCGAAATATTTTCATCAACACGTGTACCTTTTGAGCAACGGAAAATTCCAACAGGGACCTATTTCAACTTCTTGATGCAATGCTCTCTTTTAGAACGAAAGGACATTTCCAATTATAATTATAAAAATAGATTTACGCGTCGACTATGTAATAGATGAGGGTAAATAACGCACCCGATAGCGAATAAAAGCGTTAAGAACTCATGGTTTTGGCATATAATTGGGTTTTCCTTTGCATGGATTGGGTTTTGAACGCAGCAATGGACAATTGAATTGGGTTTTGAATTATTTTTAATTTTTGGTCCAGTTTTCAAATTGGTCTACATTAAGGTCCAAAGGGTCCAAAATTAAACTTAGTTTGATTTTAACAAAATTAAATTCTTAGGGTTCTTTGATATGCTGAATCTAAACATGTATTTAGATTTTGATTATGGGCCCAGTTTTCAAGTTGGTCCAAATCGGGGTCCAAAATTAAACTTTGTTTGATTTCAACAAAATTGATTGCGTGATCACGCAAATACGCAGCTTATCTGGAGCTCTGAGGGCCTACATGTAATTTATAACAAAGTAATTTACGAAAAACAAATATGACACATGAACCAACAACAACCACTAAACTGCAGGACCTAGCTATGACTTGAGACAGGTATAACGTCACAGTACCCAAATTGCACCTATTCAACAAAAATAGCTGTGGAAATCTTACAAGTCTTCTTTGCGAATAAACACTTGATATTTTTATGATTTGACATTATACACGTCTTTCAACATAGCAGAATATATTTAAATATACACAAAACGTTCGCAGTAAATATCAACAGATGAAGCGTTCACTGGAAAAAGTAAATCTACGGAAACGTTATCATGCGACGTCCCCAAAAAGTCATCTTTTAAAAATGAGCAAATTAAATATATTACAAGCCTTTATTTCTTATTAAATGGTTAGTAAGCATGGACTAATGTCAAATTGTTCTAAATATTTGAAGAAATGGAACAAAACATCTGTTATTCAATTTTTAAGGATGTGAATTTAAGCATGGATGCAATTTGGGTACTCCTCATTATGGAATCTTGTATCGTTTGGAGGTCGATTCAAACCCATTTTTCTATGATTCAATATGGATTCAAAATGAAATTGGTGTAACTATATAGTAAACAAGGATACATCTACAAAATAAACACAAAATGGAAACTTTGTTCTGGATCATAACAAAACGTAGGTGAAAAACTGCCAAAATAAGTGCAATTTGGGTACCGTCACGTTATAAAGAATATGTGTGTGTGTGTGGGGGTATGGGGGATGTTAAACAAGTTTGTAAGCACTCAACCCTCACCTAATCCTGGAGAGTGGTGTGATAGTACAGCATAAGAACAAACTATAAAAATCAGTTGAAAAAGGCTAAACTCATCAGATTGATACAAATAACTACTAACAAAAACACTGATCTAGAGTGGACGTTGACCCCATGCTTGTATTTTGTTTACTATTTAGCATGGTAGGAAATGTTCTTTACTTAAAAATATATTTTTCTATTTTAGCCCTTGATTTGACAACTGATCAGAGTACAGACCATTTTGAAACATATTTAGTCCAGTTTATCATGTTAATAAAGGACAAGAAACTATAGAAATGGGAAATGTGTAGATATACCCACTATTATTTTTTTTCTGACAAGTTAGAGATGTATATGTACCAGCATGACCAGAGTGAACAGCAAAACACAGAAATAAATAAAACCTCTAGTAATGAAAAGATAGATGGATGTTCTTTTTTCTCCCCTAACCAGATATCAAGCAAGTTACAGATGTATATATACCAACAAGACGGGAATGTACAAGAAAAAACAGAAACAGATGAAATGTTTAATAGTGAAAATTTAGAGGGATCAATTGATATCTCTTCTGGCCAGGCCACAAACAGGTTAGATGTGTGCCACAGTAGACAGGAAAGTACAGGAACAGTAATCTCCCTTGATCAGAATTCTCATAAAGATAATTCAGGCAGTTTACAGAATTACATGATAACAAATTCTAGCGGTAAACCTTATGAATGTGGTGTATGTGGTAAAGGATATAAATATAGTAAGGACTTGTATGGACACATTAGAAAACATACTGGTGATAATCCCTATCCATGTGAAGTGTGTGGTAAAGGGTTTCGTATGAATAGAGACTTAAAGAGACACAGGGTAATACACACTGGTGAAAAACCATATAAATGTGATGTATGTGGTAAAAGGTTTAGTGAGATAGGAACTGTACATAAACATAAGAGAACGGTACATTTTGGGGATAAACCGTATAAATGTGATATGTGTGGTCAAAAGTTTAGTCAGAGTTCTAACTTACAGACGCACATAAGAACACATACTGGTGAAAAACCTCACAAGTGTGATGTTTGTGGTAAAAGATTTAATGGGAGTCAGGACTTGCAGAGACACATGAGGACACATACCGGTGAAAAACCATACAAATGTGACGTATGCGGTAAAGCCTTCAGTGATATTGGAAATGTAAATCAACATAGGAGAACGGTACATATTGGGGATAAACCATATAAATGTGATATGTGTGGTCAAGAGTTTAGTCAGAATTCTAACTTACGGAGGCACATAAGAACACATACTGGTGAAAAACATCACAAGTGTGATGTGTGTTGTAAAAGTTTAAGTGGGAGTCAGGAATTACAGAGACACATGAAGATACACAATGGGGATAAACCCTATACCTGTGATGTATGTGGTAAAGGATTTATTCAAGCTAGTCAGTTACAAAGACACACAAGAACGCACTCCGGTGATAAAATTTGTGAGCAAATGAATGTTATGTCTGTGGAAAAAAGTTAAGTCTACTTCATATCTAATTAATTCACAAATCTGAACACAAACTTCATAGCCTGATTGTTGTTGTTTAGGGTTTTGTGTACCAACAAGCACACGAGAGCACACACTCGTGATAAACTTTATAAATGTTATGTATTTTAATTGGAGTTCACTGGTTTTTAGGCAACTTGCAGTTAGCCTTATAATTTTGGTATTATAGGGGTTCGCCAGGTGACCTAATAATAATTTATCTAATTACACTTTCATACAGCATGTACAGTTTGACATGTCTAATCTATCTGGCCTGGAATAACAACTTAATTGTCGGTTATATTACACAGTTACATGCAATTGTAAACAGCCACGATGATTTTACACAAACAGGACAAACTTTACATATAATTGTAGACCTGAAATAAATTGTAATACTCAAAATTCATGATCTTATCAATTAATCACACAAATCAAAATGTAGATCTCTTCTACATGTTCTATAATGAATAATAGTGTTTCAAGAATTTTATATTTTGTATTTAAATGTTTGAATTGTATGGAAATTTTTTTAAAACAATAGTTGTCATGTGAAAATGTTATCTTCATCCTCTTAATTATGTACATGATGTATGTAATAATTGCCTGAGATTGATTAAGATGTAGTTTCAGATAAAGATATATCGGGAAAAGTGATATGTGTGATGTAAGTGTTTTTTTTTTCTTCATTTGTTCAAGTTAAATTGATAATGTAAGGGTCACATTAGTTTGAAATGTGATGTTCATAGATTCAATATTTCAATCTAAAGTTCACTAATACTCTCATGTAAAAATTATGAATTTAGTTGGAAAAGACCGGAAATGACTTTGAATAAGTAAAATATATGGGGAAATTTGGTATCAAATGAAAGCTCAATTACTAGTGTTCACTGTAAACCCCTTTTCGAAAGATTCTTTTGAAAAAGAAAAAGAAAATATAATATGAAATTAAAATCGGAGGTTATACCCTGTTGCTTTTATCAGAAGTACCAGTTTTGTTCTACCAAAATTCATGGAACCAATGAACTCTAATCATGCTAATATGCATTTCAAGGTATGTAGATTTAACCAGCAATAGTCAGGATAAAGTATAGTTTTAGACATGAAAGGACTGTCACTTTATTTGACCTTAAGACGAAATAAATATAGAATATCGAAATTGTAGAATTCATAGAAGTAATGGGCTATGAATCATAGAAAGTAATGGGCTATGAATCATATAAAGTAATGGGCTATGAATCATAGAAAGTAATGGGCTATGAATCATATAAAGTAATGGGATATGAATCATAGAAAGTAATGGGCTATGAATCATAGAAAGTAATGGGCTATGAATCATAGAAAGTAATGGGCTATGAATCATAGAAAGTAATGGGCTATGAATCATTGGTTTTGGTCGTCAAGAGTTTTTAAAAACTTGAAATATTGATTGAAATTTGAAGACAAATTGAATGATTATATAAACAAGGCCTAGGGTAGTTTCATGACACAGAAATGATCATTTAAAAAAGAACATAATCAAGTTGAGAAGTAGGTAGTGCGTATAGTATTATGGCAGTTGGCTTAACAAACAGGAAACAATCACTTAAATCTAGGATTTTCCCTATATAGGTGAAATCTTAATCGTGGAAAAAAATATTGAAATAAATGAAAATTGTATCGTTTACTGAATGAAGGTTTGGTTTATTTTGACGGATATTTGCCATGTGTACAAATCATGAAGTTATTCAGATATTATATTTAAATTTTCAGTTATATTTTTGAAAATCGCATAATTGTTCATTCATAAAAGGCACTGGCTACGGTTACATGGAAATGTAACAATAATAAAAATATTATTCTTACATTGGAGACTAATGGCTGGACTACATGGTTGGGTTAGGATCCGATTAATTACGACTGTAACAATAATAATTGAGTCTACAGTTACATTGCGTTATTGTTACATTAATGCACTTCAATGTACGCTAGATTAATTAAACTTAAACTTTCTATAGTTGTGTTGCTTAATTTTTTCGCCAATAAGAATGAAATTACTATCACAAAATATCTGGACTCTGAAAATGAAAACAACGATTCCACCAGTTTCAACATGTCGGCAAATGTTAACATCAATTGCCTTCACAATTGACTTATCTTTTTATGTTTTAATTGGGTTTTTAAGCTATGCTTAGTTGGATATGGAAATCGGAGGTGAACATTAAATCAGTAATGGCCGGTAATGAAATCATATTAATAATGGAATTGTACAATATGAAATACAGACGTGCATATTGCTGCATCACTCGTTATTGATGGCTGCTTGGTTTCACCAAGATTCGCCGGACTAAAACATGCTCCCAAAAACAACATATCGGATTTGTAGAAACTGTAATATTGCAAATAAAAAAAATTAAAAAATTGTATGCAATTTTGTAAAATTCAAATAAATGTTCTCAAGTTTTATTTTTATACATATTACTAGTCCCAGCGTACATTGAAGTGAATTAATATAACAATAACGTAATGTAACCGTAGACTCAATAACTATTGTTACATTCGTAATTAATCGGTTCCTTACCAAACCTTGCATTCTGGCAATTAGTCTCCAATGTAACAATAATATTTTTATTTATATATGCTCTTACAGTACTATACTACTATTTCTGCACAATTGCCATTTTGATAAATGCTTCTAACTTTCATTTCTACACAAGTAATAAAAGACTTTCACAGAGATCTCCAGTTTTGGGTGTGTGTCATGTCTGTTAAAAAAAGGAAACCATTGAGTGATCGACGGTAAAATCAAATCTACAAAAAAGACAGAGTTAAGTTAAAACAGGGTTCACCACAGAATGAAAATCAAGGGTGGGGGAGAAAGTTCATCAAATCGGAGATTTTGTGTTGCGTTGTTGAATCGATTCTTTGTGCATAAATTATTAATTATATGCCTTACATGTATTTGTCATATATATAGCTAATTTGGAAAGGGGGTCTCACACAGATTTTGTAGTTGGTCTTATTAGTGGTCACCACACTTGTAGGAACATATAAAACAGGGAGAGTAAACACCTGATGTGGCTTCCCAGATTGCAGGAATATTCTGAAAATTTTTATCGTAATTGTCTTATGGAAAACCACATGGTAAAAAGGTCAAAAAAGATACAGAAATTAATAATAAAAAAATATTCAGTCACATAATTTCAGTCATTTCAACCAAATTAAGCCTATCTAGCAGTTTACAAAATATTCTCTGAAATTACTTGGCCAAATTTAACCAAACTTTGCTACTACAACCATTGGGGTATCTTTTTTAAAAGAATGTGTCCGTTGACCCTTCTTGAAAACCAATATGGCCGCAAAGGCTAAAAATAGAACATAGGGGTAAAATGCAAGTTTTGTTTTATGATCTTGAAAACTAATATAGATAGAAAAATTACAGCGCAGAAATGTTCAGAATGTTGAGATCTATCTACCCATTGTCTATTTACATAAAAACTGTCAGACGGCTTCTTGCATGAGTTATTGCCCTTAACACCAAGTCTTTGATAAAACCATGCAAAAGCTCATAAGTGTGTCCACATGACATGTCAACCAAATGTAATGAAATTTTGCACATGTGTTATGATAGTCAAGAGAAAACAAATTCTATTGAAATTTGATTTTAGGCTACTTTTAGATTTTGCAGCGCCATCTATTGGAAAAGGCTTAATTTTCCAAAATTTCCACAAAAATGTGTCAATTTTGTTAGTCTGAATAGGATCGCTTTTTAAATTTAAAAGTAAACTGTCTCGAGTGGAGACATATTGT
This sequence comes from Mytilus coruscus, assembly GCA_017311375.1. Taxonomy (NCBI): domain Eukaryota; kingdom Metazoa; phylum Mollusca; class Bivalvia; order Mytilida; family Mytilidae; genus Mytilus; species Mytilus coruscus. Next base: position 78,582,106 of record CM029603.1, on the reverse strand, counting down.
AACACACTTGATACAGTGGTGAAATCTATATACTCATAAATGTCACCTTACACAACACCACTACATTGCCACCTGATAATATAAACACATTACTAATAGCAGTTAGTATACCACTCATTCTTATATCATAATGCAGCATCGTCGTGTCCTCCATTGTTTTCATTTTTCACACCAAGTCAAACATATGAAATTTCTTCAAATGGAAAATCATCGATAAATTCAGCCTATATACGGCCATATGTGATCTTCTGTTTTATGCAACTCAAACAGCATATGGAATTCATCACCAATAAGGAAAATTTACAGAAATAAACAACTTAGCATGCTCAATTTACGGAGTATTAATACTAAAATTTGCATTTTCATATTCAAGTTATTACAGGTATTAGCACGGCTGTGGCCGTTTATGCTTTCAACATTGTAAGACGTAGTCGGAAAATATCGTTTTTTGTAAGATGTATCTCTACTTTTTCTGCCATATAATACCCTTTAGCTGAGCTGTCAACATCAGCCTTCTTGAAATGTCTACTTTGTCCTGCCATAGGATACCCTTTAGCTGAACTGTCAACATCAGCCTTCTTGAAATGTCTACTTTGTCCTGCTATAGGATACCCTTTAGCTGAGCTGTCAACATCAGCCTTCTTGAAATGTCTACTTTGTCCTGCCATAGGATACCCTTTAGTTGAGCTATCAACATCAACCTTCTTTGACATGTTTTCCAGAAAGCCAGTACAGTAAGTTGTACTTGTATCTATAAAAATAGTTTCCATTCTGTAAACAAACCAAAACTATACTACAGGTCAACATATCGAAATGAACTTTGTTTTATTAAAATATGTATGTTCCTTTTCAAATGTCCATCGTTCTGAACAAAATTTGCCTATCTTTAATGAATCAAGTACTAGTATTAAGGTCTGAGGAACTTGCTACAATTGCAAAACATATTCTCTCTACAGGTTTTTTGTAGCTCCTATTATCTCAAAACAAAAGTTATGACAACATAGTCAGCTTCTTTTACTTTTTATTTGAATATTGTTGATTAAGAAATATTTCTCTTTGTATATAGCTCGGATTCCTTGCCCGGGTTAATGTTTTTTGCGTTGTCAGCTCTACAATGTTTGTAAAATGTTTTGGATTTTCAAATATGTTGGCCGCGAACATCACTAAAGAGACTCTAATTTTCGTAATACGCACCAGAAGGCAGTTTTTGGTATTGCCATGGAAATATTAATTAAATTTGCTGTTCTAAAACTCTGGAAGTCATTTTAGATAAAGGGTATAGTTTTTCTCATGTATAGTACTGATTTTACGGCCGCTGGTTAGGGCCACATTGGAAAAACATTCCGTACTGATTCAAATTTGGATTTAGTTTTGAGACTTCTATCAGCTCTGCATTTACAGGGAAATTTGGATAGACAACAAGAAGATGACAAATACAAAACAGGAAATGCCTTTCAATTGATATTTTTAACATTACATGTACATTTAAAGATATATTTCTGAATTTTTCAGTTACTTGAAAGATAATCGAAGTTACTTTTGTTTCTATTATATTATAATTATACCGGTTGACAGCGACAAATACTTCATTAAGTAATTCATAACTGAATTTATAAAATGGTTTGAATGAATTACTGATAGGTTAGCGTATATTTTTTCTGTTATGAACATTGAAATTGTATGGGTTGGAATTTTGACTTTAGGAGCCACTTATGGACCGCTCAGAAAGAGTTGCTGCAAGTATCTTTTACAAGCAAAGAGCACGATATTTTCCGAACACCAGACTTCTGATTTTTCATCCCTGTGTTTAAATAGTCAGCATAATCAAAATGGTATGCTTCCTTCATGGGTTCTACTGTAATATGTTTGTACGAAATAATTTTCCCAAGATTTCTGGTTTAAAATATTGTTCAGACATCGTTCTCATCTGCGTCTTTTTTTTAATTGCCTGGTGAATAAGATGATTCCTAATTGCATCAGACCCTTCACACGAACAAATACCTGTACAAGTAAGATTATGTGTGTTTAATAATTATCTTTTTACACTTGCATGTACAAATAAGATCTTGAAAAATCTGATGACACAAGTCGCTTGAAGAAACCTGACCCGGCATGTGTTATGGATTCTTCAAACAAATGTATAACCTGTTCTTTAAAACAGTACAGAAATCCTTAATGTCTCCAGTCCTTTTCGACGAGACAGAAAATGAACTATGACAATCAAGAAACACCTTCCATGCGTTTGGTTCAAAATTTTTATACGGTTTATGTCTCTGCATCAATTGAAAATGCTTTTTTATTTGTAAAGCTATAAACTTTTGAAACCAGTAGTTATTTTTCACTAAAAATTGGTTAAAATGCCTACATATCACTTACAATAAACTCATCATAGATACCAGCATTAAAATTTTGTACGCCAGACACGCGTTTCGTCTACAAAAGACCCATCAGTGACGCTCGAATAATTTTGTTTTATAAAGACCAGATAAAGTACGAAGTTAAAGAGCATTACAACTTTACATGTTTTGCCTGGGCAGAAGCCCATTGTGTTAGGAATAGAACCAGCCTTCAATTGAGAAAGGGAAACAATTTGTGTTAATAGTGGGTAATAATAGAATCAAACTGTTAAATGGCAGATAGACTATGAAGTAAAGATTATGTCAAAAGTCCGGAATGCTCTAAAAGGGTAAGCTGTAAAATCGAAACGATTATATTTATCTGCGAATGATTTTAAGAGAGACTTTTACCAATCTCTATCGACACCAGATTCAAGAAATGACAGAAAAAAGATGCAAAAGACCACCATTGAGGAGATTCTCAGATAACGACAAGTGCTCGAATATTTGCTGGTAATAGTGTAGCTTTTTTTAAACATGAACTCCCTTTTTTCTATATACACAAGGTAAACACCAGAAAAAAAGGACAAAACACGTTGCTTTTAACTTGTCTAAATCAAATTCATCAGTGGCACTCGATTCAAAACATTTGGTAGCCCAAATCAAAAGGAAGCTGATGAGCACTAAAGTAGAAAATTCCGAAAAAGATGTGCCAACACGTTAAAGGCAATCTATGCCTGGGGTAGAACAAAAACATAAGTATGTCAAATAAATCAACATTCTACAAACAGTAAATTTATAGGAAATGAACCTATCAATGATAATTTATGTCAACACAAAAGTGCTGACTGCTGGATTTGTGATAACATAGGAGACTAAACGACCCACAGTAGCCGATTGCCTTTAAAAACTCATCCTGATAGTGTAAAGACGTCATTTACAATCAGAGCAAAAGATGACCTTGTGCAATGCAAAAATATAGGTATCAACAGATTGTAGGACCGTGAATGTACATATGTATATGACAATAATGTTTAGTTTGAGTTTAATTTATTCAGCTATTTAAACTGACCTTAACAATGAGTAAATTTCGTTCATCAAAAACACGCTTCTGGATTAATCTCCTTTAGGAACGATCAAACCAAAACATTTGAAAGTCAGGGATGTACAAATACGTTATAATTAAAGGCCATATGATTAAAAGAGACATTCAAATCTTTACAAAATAAAAATTGGTTAAATTTAGTAAAACAAACTTTAAAAGAAAGATACCAGCAAAATAAACTTAGTTTGCATGCACTTTATCATTACGATTCAGCTTTTGCATCTCACTGGTATTGGTTGAAATTGTTGTAAATAATATAAAAATGCTTTAGCATTGCTATGAACAGTAACACAGATATAATTTCCAACAAAAGCGTGTGTCACATGGTCATTTTCTTTTGGTCACTTTTAGATAAAATGCATCTGGCGCCATTGAACAAGATCAATTTCAAACTGATTTTACAGCTTTTTTATTATGATGTGCTAATACACCAATGTTCCAGGTTAGGAGAAAGGTTGATCTCACACAAACATGTTTTATTCTTTACATTCTTTACATACCTGTCCCAAGTCCGAAGGCTGTGATTCAGTGGTTGTCGTTGGTTGATATCGGTCACAATTGTTTTCATTTACTGTTTCATGATATATCATGCCGTTGGCTTATAAATTTTTTTTATTGTTTTACTGTAATAACGAGGCCGTTCATAGCTGACTTTGCTGTATAAGATATTCGCATTGTTATTGTCTTTTCCTTAATGTTAGTCAATTAAATATATAGTTGTAGGAACCAGGCTCTACCTTTCGCATTGTTATTGTCTTTTCCTTAATGTTAGTCAATTAAATATATAGTTGTAGGAACCAGGCTCTACCTTTAGACCGAAAGAAGGATTTATTTATTGAATTAAAGAGTATTTTTTTTGTTCGCCTGTTCCTGAATGGACAAGCTTCACGATTATTTGCAAGAAAAGAGAAACGAGGGAATACAGTAATCAATGATAACTTCGACTTGTGAAAGAATCAGTCTTGTGTTTAGAGGTTATTTAAGAGTAAATGATTTACGTGAACTATTTGAAATTAACTAGACAAACAGAAACATCTGGCTGTTCACATTAAAACAATACTTTAATGGGAAGCATTAAATGTTTACTTTTTTTAACAACAAAAAAAGTAAATCAATTGCGACTTCAACGTTTATTCACCACATTTACTAAACGTAAAATGTCCTTTTCAGTGTGCAAAAAAAGAGTAAGAGTAAGAACTGAAATTAAAGTAGGCGGGGACAAACAGATTGTTCACCTTACGCTGCAATATCTAAACAAAAACACTATGTATATTGTTTGTAACACAATAACCATCATTACTGTTGCTGTTTATTTGATGTTGATCAGATGTTGAACCGGATTGCAACATTGGTAAATGTTTACACATATCGTGACTCTCTTATTATTAATTGTCGAATGTCGAATTATGGCTACTTTTTGTTATTTAAGACGTCACATGTTTCAATATTACACGTATAAAGGAACAATACATATTTCCGTATGATGATAAAACTTTCGGAAGATAGGTTCATCATTTATTCTTTGAAAGTTGAAGATTAATTGCTAATTGGTTCGAAAAATGACTCAAATTAATGTTTTCAGAATAAAAGCTAAATTCAGTGGAAACACATGACAGTTATTAAATAATAAAACCTACAGTAAGCAACCTTGAAGGTTAATCAAATCAATAATGAAACTCATAAAACAAATAATAGCCGTAACTAAACTGGACAGGTAACTTAACAGGACTGTGTTTACCACGCCAGAAATACTTATATCTTTACATTAGAATTTCTGAGAGCAGGGTGAATTCACTACATTTTAAGCAAGAATGTCACTACATTTTAAACAAGAATGTCGGGCATGCAATATTCTGTTTACAAGATTTTTACGCCTACAATATTTAGTTTACATTACCTTCTCTTTAGTAGTATGAATAAACACAATACATGTTGAACATCAATGCACATTAATGTCAAGCATTAATATATAAGTGAATATTATAGTCCACGTGCATATTATCAATATTCTCTACTGTCAAGCATGTAAACACGGAAACATATAAGGGAACGGAAACATATAAGAGACATGCATACAGCATTGATATCAATGTTTGATTCGCTGCCGTGGAGTTTCGCAATTTGCGTACAGACTTTTTAAGAAGCATCATCATCTGATATTAAAACATGTAAGTTCCATCCATAGCCGGACTTAAGATCGCGTACCTTAAAGAAAATATAATAATCCCGGTTTTAGTTTGAAACCCGGATTTGTTTTCTCTCAATCGATTTATGACTTTTGAACAGCGGTATACTACTGTTGCCTTTATTTGATATATTAAACCAGGTTTAATCCACCATTTTCTACATAAGAAAATGCCTGTACCAAGTCAGGAATATGACAGTTGTTTTCCATTGGTTTGATGTGTTTGAGCTTTTGATTTTGCCATTTGCTAAGGGACTTTCCGTTTAGAATTTTTCTCGGAGTTTGGTATTTTGGTATTTTTTTTTTTTTTTTTTTTTTTTATGACAAGGTGTTTCAATAAGAAAATTGAAGTCACCTTTTTACGACGAAACGGGCGCCATCATGATCTGAAATTTTTATATTCCATCACTTGTATATACATAGAATGCTATCTTCTATTTATCTTTATCTTTTTTTTATTTAGATTTGTATGTTTGCCTGGTAGCCTCATCTGTTTAATGCTTCAATGCAAAGCTTAAAGTATAATGTAAAAATACTGAAAATAGGTTTGTTTGGACAGTTTCGAAAAGGGATACGTCGTGATATTTTGAAACAAATATGAAAGTGCTGCCGAGATTGGTAAATACACGACCTCAATCTCTTTCACGGAAGCTTCAGTGTTACCGCAAATTTCGTGTTTTCTCAAGTACAAAATTTAATAAAAAATAAATAAAAACTAAAAAAGCAATTCTCTTTTGGTACAAGGAAGGTTTGTTTTATTTGTTAGGCTTTAAATAATTTATGGATGAAAATTAACAACGTTACGTTATCCCGCTCGTCATAATTGTTTAAGTATTGATATATATTTAGTTAAGAAATAAGATGTCCTAATTGAAGAGTACTCGCACCAAATGGAATGGTCAACGTTAAAATGATTATGCACAACAAAAAAAAGCTTTGGTGCGAATGTGAATAGGTTTGGATATCAAACAAGATTTGTATGCATCACTAGCGGGCATTCAGGCGTAGTTCCACATCTACAGTTTTAACATGCATTGACTAAATCGTCCTAAACTAAACATGTTTCTTAACAAGAAAAAGCTATCAGATTCATCTGAAAGTATGGCACTTAATTTCATAGAAACATATTCAATTTTATTTTTCTACTTTTAAGGAGGGAGAACATCTAGGATAAGTTATAATAGCAAATAAATACCATAAAAGTGTTAAAAAAAAGCTGAACACAAATAAGTGTTTCTTAAAACAATGTTCAGTATCATTGAAAGTACCCACAAAATTTGCACTTCACTGCATAAAGTAGTGCATGCAACATCTTTCAAGTTCTTTTTTTAAAGAAAGCGAAAATCAGTACAGTATAAATGTAGCCTCGTCTGTATAAACAAGAAGATGTGATATGAGTGCCAACTATCTATCAAAGTCACAATGTGTAAAAAGTAAACCATTGTAGTTCAAAGTACGGCCTTCAACACGGAGCTTTGTCTCACACCGAATAGCAAGCTATAAAGGGCCTCAAAAGACTAGTGTAAAACAATTCAAACAGGTTTGCTTTTTTATATTACTCTTATAAGATTTATCACAATGCCGAATATAAAAAAAATTTCTAGGGAATCTTCAATTCCTTCTGCTTGACCACGAATACGTTCTCATTTTAGAGGACAGCAGTAAAATAATCGCTGTATGTTGTATCACCCAATAATAAAATAAATAGAAATGCGTTTTAATCTTTTGAGATATTGTATCTGGAATGCGTGTTTAGAGGCGGTGTATTAGGGGTTATTTTATATTATCGACACAGCTTCGCTGCCGTGGAATTAGCCCACAAATTTTTTAAGAAGCATCATCATCTGATATTAAAACATGTAAGTTCCATCCATAGCCGGACTTTAGTTGGATTACCTAAAAGAAAAATAGAATAATCCCTAATGAGAACGTATTCGTTCCCAAATTATGCACAGTACGCGAACATGTAGTAAAAGCACATTATAATTAATTCGGAATATGGACTCATCCTTTTGTTACTTATTTTAACACACGCTGAATATTGAAAGTCATTAATGCTCATGGGTTCAAATTTAACACTGCTGACTGCCATGGCGATTACCAAATAAACGGATCACCAGATGTAACAAAATGAATCTTAATTATTAATTTAATACCAAACAGAAAACAATAAACTTGCAAAAAAGATGGTATACCGCAAACATGAGGTGCAAAAATTGGTACACCATATCCGGATTTCGACAATTAATGTCTCTTCAGTCATGATAAGAATCGAAACGGTATTTGGAAGGCCATATAATTTACCTCAATTTAGGATTGACTCTTGAATTTTGAAGAGTCGAAATAGGATGAACGGATTATATAAACACGAAGGCAAATATAATACAAGCCCAAACGAAAAAATATAAACAAGTCTAAATTGAAAACAACGTTCAAACCTATGATTGCGTTGGATAAAAACTGCAATTTTTATACGTGTGCATGCAAAACAAATTTCTTGGTAGAGGGTCTAAATACAGCACAAACAACATTTTCCAAAAGACCAAAAAAAAGTGAAAAAGTATATTTTAAGAAAACGCATTTGACTAGCAGGTCGAACAACGGATGTTCTTAAACACTGCTGACCGCCATGGCGATTGCCAAATAAACGGATCACCAGATGTAAGAAAATGGATCTTAATTATTAATTTAATACCAAACGGAAAACAATAAACTTGTGGAAAAGATAGTATACCGCAAACATGAGGTGCAAAAATTGGTACACCATATCCGGATTTCGACAATTAATGTCTCTTCAGTCATGTTAGGAATCGAAACGGTACTTCGAAGGCTATATAATTTACCTCAATTTAGGATTGACTCTTGTATTTTGAAGAGTCGAAATAGGATGAACGGATTATATAAACACGAAGGCAAATATAATACAAGCCCAAACGAAAAAATATAAACCAGTCTAAATTGAAAACAACGTTCAAACCTGTGATTGCGTTGGATAAAATCCACAATTTTTATAAGTGTGCTTGCAAAACAAATTTCTTGGTAGAGGGGTCTAAATACAGCACAAACAACATTTTCCAAAGGACCAAAAAATTGAAAAAGTATATTTTAAGAAAACGCATTTGACTAGCAGGTCGAACAACGGATGTTCTTAAACACTACTGACTGCCATGGCGATTGCCAAATAAACGGATCACCAGATGTAACAGAATGGATCTTAATTATTAATTTAATACCAGAGAGAAAACAATAAACTTGCGGAAAAGATGGTATACCGCAAACATGAGGTGCAAAAATTGTTACACCATATCCGGATTTCGACAATTAATGTCTCTTCAGTCATGTTAGGAATCGAAACGGTATTTCGAAGGCCATATAATTTACCTCAATTTACGATTGACTCTTGAATTTTGAAGAGTCGAAATAGAATGAACGGATAATATAAACCCGAAGGCAAATATAATACAAGCCCAAACGAAAAAATATAAACAAGTCTTAATTGAAAACAACGTTGAAACCTATGATTGCGTTGGATAAAAACCGCAAATTTTATACGTATGCATGCACAAACAACATTTTCCAAAAGACAAAAAAAGTGAAAAAGTATATTTTAACGAAACGCATTTGACTTGCAGGTCGAACAACGGATGTTCTTAAACACTGCTGACTGCCATGGCGATTGCCAAATAAACAGATGGCTTGTTGTAAGGCAAAATGTCTGTTCATATCTAATATACTATACAGTAGTTTTTAGTGGCAGTCCAAATTTCTCGACCTTGATCCCGAACGGTCTTGATTACATACAGTTGGGTGCAGACCAAGCATTACATGTAGACGGGCCGAAAAAGTTAACGCGGCGTTTACTCGCGTGCAGTTCATGTTAACGCCGCGTTATCTGTGCGTTAACTCCGAAATTTCAGTAGACATCAAAAGTAAACGGGCGTTTACTTTCGCGTTTACCTCCGCGTTAACGCAAAAACGGCGCGTCTTCTAATTTTGTAAAGAGTAAACGGGCGTTTACTTTCGCGTTTACTTCCGCGTTAACGTGAAAAAAAATGCGCGTCTTCAATTTTCGTCAAAAGTAAACGCACGTTTACTGTTTGAAGTAACCGCGCGTTAACGCAGATTGTCATCGTATCCTGGATACACTGACCTAAAATATCAAATGATAAGGTACATCAAAATTAAATGACCAACTAGTCATTTTCGATTGACATATTGACATACAGTTAATCAATAATGTTATCACACCTCTTTAATTAATTGAAAATTAATCATAGTAAACTTCTTTTTCTTCACAAATAAATAGTTCAAGTATGTCCTTTTATTCAAATAATTTAATAATCACCAAAATCCAACAGTTTTCACATCTCAGACAGGCTGACTCAGGATGACTCGTAAAACAAAATTATTTGATCTCATTAACCAAAACTGACTATATTTTCCCTTTATCAAGTTATCTATATAGCTGCGTAGTAATTCAGTTATAATTTATGTCATTATGAACCGTATAATCCAATTGACAGCAATATTGGAACCAGCATGTCCTCTTTTCATTCAAAATATTGAATCGTTAACAAATTTCAGTAGTTTTCATACCTCAGACTGACTCTTAAAACCAAATTATTTGTCTGCATCAACCAACACTGACCATATTAGCACTTTATTATGTAAATCTTATAGTCGCATAGTAAATCAGTAATATTTTCAGTAATGATGGATATGATGGATTGTATAAAACAAATTATAGCAATATTGTAACATAATGACTACAAAAAAATTTCTGCATCAATTTAGAGTACCAGCATGTCCTCTTTTTATTCAAAATATTGAATCATAAACAAATTTCAGAAGTTTTCTTATTTCTGACTGACTCATATAATAAAATTATTTGTCCACATCAACCAAAACTGACCATATCAGCACTTTATTATGTAAATCTATATAGCCGCATAGTAAATGAGTTATATTTTCATGTAAGGATGGATTGTATAATACAAATGATAGCAATATTGGAACATAATGACTAAAAAATTTTGTTTGCATCAATTTAGAGTGCTAGCATGTCCTCTCTTTATTTAATATATTGAATCGTAAACAAATTTCAGTAGTTTTCATACCCCAGACTGACTGGTAAAACAAAATTATTTGTCCGCATCAACCAAAACTGACCATATTTGCACTTTATTATGTAAATCTTATAGTCGCATAGTAAATCAGTAATATTTTCAAGTAAGGATGGATTGTACAAAACAAATTCTAGCAATATTGGAACATAATGACTACAAAACAATTTCTGCATCAATTTAGAGTACCAGCATGTCCTCTTTTTATTCAAAATATTGAATCCTAAACAAATTTCAGCAGTTTTCTTACCTCAGACTGACTTGTATAATAAAATTATTTGTCCGCATCAACCAAAACTGACCATATTAGCATTTCATTATGTAAAACTATATAGCCACATAGTAAATGAGTTACATTTTCATGTAAGGATGGATTGTATAATACAAATGATAGCAATATTGGAACATAATGACTAAAAAATTTTGTTCGCATCAATTTAGAGTGCCAACATGTCCTTTTTTTATACAAAATATTGAATTGTAAACAGATTTCAGTAGTTTTCATACCTCAGACTGACTTGTATAACAAAATTATTTGTCCGCATCAACCAAAACTGACCATATTAGCACTTTATTATGTAAATCTATATAGCCACATAGTAAATCAGTAATATTTTCATGTTAGGATGGATTGTATAAAACAAATTATAGCAATATTAAAACATAATGACTACAAAAAAAATTTCTGCATCAATTTAGAGTGCCAGCATGTCCTCTTTTTATTCAAAATATTGAATCGTAAACAAATATCAGTAGTTTTCATACCTCAGACTGACTTGTATAACAAAATTATTTGTCCACATCAACCAAAACTGACCATATTTAATTTAGCACTTTATTATGTAAATCTATATAGCTGCATAGTAAATCAGTAATATTTTCATGTTAGAATGGATTGTATAAAACAAATTATAGCAATATTAGAACATAATGACTACAAAAAAAATTTCTGCATCAATTTAGAGTGCCAGCATGTCCTCTTTCTTTTCAAAATATTGAATCGTAAACAAATATCAGTAGTTTTCATACCTCAGACTGACTTGTATAACAAAATTATTTGTCTGCATCAACCAAAACTGACCATATTTGCACTTCATTATGTAAATCTTATAGTCGCATAGTAAATCAGTAATACTTCATGTAGGGATGGATTGTATAAAACAAATTATAGCAATATTGGAACAGAATGACTAAAAACTTTGTTTGCATCAATTTAGAGTGCCAACATGTCCTTTTTTTAGACAAAATATTGAATCGTAAACAAATAACAGTAGTTTTCATACCTCAGACTGACTTGTATCATCAAGTTATTTGTCTGCATCAACCAAAACTGACCATATTAGCACTTTATTATGTAAATCTATATAGCCGCATAGTAAATGAGTTATATTTTCATGTAAGGATGGATTGTATAATACAAATGATAGCAATATTGGAACATAATGACTAAAACATTTTGTTCGCATCAATTTAGAGTGCTAGCTTTTCCTCTTTTTATTTAAAATATTGAATCGTAAACAAATTACATTAGTTTTCATACCCCAGACTGACTGGTATAACAAAATTATTTGTCTGCATCAACCAAAACTGACCATATTTGCACTTTATTATGTAAATCTTATAGTCGCATAGTAAATCAGTAATAATTTCATGTAAGGATGGATTGTATAAAACAAATTATAGCAATATTGGAACATAATGACTACAAAAAATTTCTGCATCAATTTAGAGTACCAGCATGTCCTCTTTTTATTCAAAATATTGAATCGTAAACAAATTTCAGTAGTTTTCTTACCTCAGACTGACTTGTTTAATAAAATTATTTGTCCGCATCAACCAAAACTGACCATATTAGCACTTTATTATGTAAATCTATATAGCCGCATAGTAAATGAGTTACATTTTCATGTAAGGATGGATTGTATAATACAAATGATAGCAATATTGGAACATAATGACTACAAAAATTTCTGCATCAATTTAGAGTACCAGCATGTCCTCTTTTATTTAAAATATTGAATCGTAAACAAATTACATTAGTTTTCATACCCCAGACTGACTGGTATAACAAAATTATTTGTCTGCATCAACAAAAACTGACCATATTTGCACTTTATTATGTAAATCTTATAGTCACATAGTAAATCAGTAGTATTATTTGTCAGTAGTTCGTGATGGTTTGTATTTTAAACAAAACTATTTAACGGCATCATTCAACACTCACATGGCTGATTCATGTACTTTATAATGAAAAGTATGAGAAGTTCTTTTCTTGGAATAGTCATGATAGTATACTGTTAATATATTATGTTGGTTGATTGATTTTGTTTGTAGCATAACGTCCAGTGGCTATATTTCATTCATGTTCAGATCGAGTATATTTTTTGGACGTCCCAAATATCATTTATAATCGTTATGGATAAATCTGTCTAAATTGATGAGATGGTACAAATGTACATACTTATATACATCACTTTATTAATATCCCTTTCAATACACTGTACAATTTTCGTTTGGCAAAACAGAATCATGTAAATCCAAGGCAAACAAGGTGAATTACGATTAAAAATTATGTATTAATTAATGCATCGAGTTATTGTTAGGAATTCGAAGAGACAGTTAAAAATGGGGAACGAAGCAACGTAAACCATGATGTTTATATCCCTTCATATAAAAATATTTTTCCGATGTGCCGGATAACCTTTCTATACGCCTCGATATTTGTACATGTAACTTTTGAAAAGAAAATATAGAAAATATGCTAATCAGTAAAGTTATTGGAACTGATTTTTTGTAATTTAATAAAATTAATATTTCGAATTTTAAGTGTTTTTTAATTGTTCTGGTTTGAAACACATATACCTAAAATATTAAGATAAAAGTCGTTTTTATAAAATAAATGTACAAATGAACACGAAGTTTATTTCTTAATTTACACAATCAGTTAACGCGAAAAGTAAACGCGCGTTTACTTTCAAGTGCACGTAAATATACACTTGTGAAATCTGTAGTAAACGCCCGTTTACTTTTAAGTGCACGTAAAAATAAATTTGTGAAATCTGAAGTAAACGCCCGTTTACTACTGACTAAACGGACACAGAGTAAACGCCCGTTTACTCGGGTAGACATTAGAAATTTCCATTTTGACCGCGTTAACGTAATTATAGTAAACGCGCGTTTACTAGTAAACGGGAAAATTGAAGTTAACTAACGAAATATGTGCACGCGGCGTTAACTTGCGTTTACTTTATGTAATGCTTGGTCTGCACCCAACTGTAACCTACCTATTGGATTTATTGTTAATTTGTTCTCGTCCTGAACATGCAGGAAATATTTTCCACTGTTCGTTAGGCAACCATCAAGCAATCATTTAAAATTGTCTGTTTATAATTTATAAATCATAAAGAAACTAAGGTTTCAACTCCATCAGGTAATTTAAAAGTTGACCTTAGATGAATTTTTCTATTGTTCAGGTCCTTTTGGTCATATGGCTCTTCAAATGTTTCTGTTCTTAAACATCCTTGGCTTTCAAATATTCGGCTTTGAGAGTCCTGGATGAATGTTAATCCAGAAAAGCCTTTCGGAAATTTATAAAGTGTAGTTTTCATTTTTTTTTTTTTATAGAGATTCCAAATCAAATTCAAATATATATGTAATTAGAAAAAAAAAAAAAAAAAAATGTTTGGGGTGGGGGTTGGCTCTTTAAGTAGAATATTTGGGTTTTATTGAATTTTTCTGATTTTGTACTGTTTTTTCTTAGTGTTCTTGCTCCTATGTTTTTTCGACACTGTAATTAATATCAATCATAAAATATTGTCGACTGTAAAAACAAAGGTAGCAAGAAATGATATTGAAAAGATTTCGCGTCCCTGTACTCGGTTCTAAAGTCCGTTTTAAAAAGGACCCAGTGATTTCTTATATATCGTAATACTGCAAGGTTATGGTCATATGTTTTCAGAACAAAAACTCATCATTAAATTGACATTAAATTGAAATGGGTTAAATATGATAAACATAGTAATATGTTTTTGTGACTTATTAAAAATAGATAACATTGTTCTTCGCTAAATTACAGTTACAAACTAGAAAAGGTTAGTATCTAAGCCCAAGAATGTCTTCTTTCTTATTAATATTTTCTTCAAAAAACCTGGACCATTTGTTGAAAAACCCGGACGTTTTAAATGTTGCTCTCTTTAAAACACGGACATTATAAAACACTGAATTGTAAGTGAACTACAAGGAAATTGTGCGTCGTTTGTACTCAAAACTTGTATAGCATTCAGAATAAGAATAACAGTCACGAATACCTCTATTATACTCGCGAAATGGCAGTATATCGATCTGATCGCATGTAATATCACTCGAAAAAACCTGATCTACACTCGAAAAAAGTGGACCAATGCACTCCAAAAAACACGATCTCAGCCGTACACTATACCTACCGTGTGTATGCATGCACGATTTCCGTTTTCATTCATCAGATTAAACTGATATTATGATAGCAATGCTGAACAGAATTCAACAACAGTGTCTTTTCGAATTAGATAAATTCTTAGAAATATTAGAAGAAACACATTTAATTAACGATATACATTTATTTGCGGCGAAAAACCATAGAGCAACCCTGTTTTTGGTTTTTTGTTGTGTACAAGTTATCATTTTGTACAAATTTTAATTTGTACAAAAAGTGCTTGTACAAATTACAATTTGTACAAAATTTGACCAAAATTCACTTATAACTTGTACAATAATTTATAGTGTGGATAATGTTATGAAAAAAGCAATGATACATGCTGTAGAATTTTTATTCAATGACCACACAATAAACCTTATTAACAACATACAAAAATACCCAGATGGAGTCAGGAATGCAATGATACATGCATGTTAGTTAATTTAGATTGTACAATAGAAAATGGCCCCAGTGGTAATTCTGATAGAATAATATAAATTTGCCCCTGCGACAATTTTGATAGTATAATAGATATTGGCTAATGTATCCCGAACTCTATTTGACCGAGAAAATGTCAGACAAAAAATCATTCGGCCAGACAGAAATTTTAAGATTTATCAGTTGACAATATAATAGTAGAAAAGGTCAAATTTCTTTTTTCGGTCAGACAAACCCTAAAACAGTTTGGCACATACTGTATTGGCCCAATGAGAATTCTGATAGTATAATAGAAATTGGTCCGAGTGACAACCAGGATGACTCTGACGTTGATACAACAATTATACGTGCCAGGAAGCGTGAGTTGTCTGGCCAACAGATCCAAGCTGAATATCTGACAATGAAAACGAAACGGAAATTATCAAAACCGAGTTTCTGTGGGGGATAATGTCATTTGACAAATTCCTCAGTATGATAGTCTCCCAATTGATCCTCGAAATATCTTAGGTGCAATTATTGAATATGTGGATTTTAGGTACCGCATTGGAGTTTTAACACGATATTTGTTGAGTAATCAAATTGAAGCTGTTAAAGACACATCTTACTTTCGCAGCAACGGATCCTGAGCATCAACTTTCGCTACATGAATCAGTTAAAAAGCTTTAAAAACTGGTGGTCAGGGGTTTCTTTCGTGTAAGTGTAAAGGGGAGTGCAGCACTTCTTAATGTAAATGTAAAAAGCAAAAGATGTTGTGCAATTCCTGATGCCATAATTCACTCACATGCTCAAACAAATGATACAGAACTATTTTGTATTTTGTAAATTAACTCTATTGTGTGGTCATTGAATAAAAATTCTATAATAAAATTGAGAATGGAAATGGGGATTGTGTCAAAGAGACAACAATCCGAACAAACAGCAGAAAACAGCCGACGGCCACCAATGGTTCTTCAACACAGCGAGAAAATCCCGCACCCGGAGGCGGGCTTCAGCTGGTCCCTAAACAAACTGTGTACTAGTTCGATGAAAATGGACGTCACACTAAACTTCAAAACATATAAATGAACCAAAATTTAAAAAAAACATACAGAGGCTCTTGACTTGGGACAGGCGCAAAAATGCGGCGGGGTCAAACATGTTTTGTGAGATCTCAACCCTCCCCCTATACCTCTAGCCAATGTAGAATAAACAAACACACAGTAATATGCACAGTAAAACTCAGTTAAGAAGAAGTCCGAGTCCGATGTCAGAAAAAGTAACTTAAGAAACTAAGCAAAATGACAATGATACATAAATTAACAAGGGACTACTAGCAGTTACTCACATGCCATCTCCAGACCTCGATTAAACTGATTGAAAGATTATGTCTTCATCATATGAAAATCAAGCACAATCCCTCCCGTTAGGGGTTTAGAATCATACCATCATAAAATATATGAGAAGAACATAACCCGTATCATGCCAACAACTGGTTTTAGAATAAATGTTGTTTATTTCCGATGCAAAGACCCTATGAGTGAATCAATATTAAAACCAAAATATGCAATCCTTAATGACTTGACAACAGTATCGTAACTATATACCTTCTGAATAAGTCTGTTTAAAGGTTTAGTTAGCTTTTGAGGTGAATGTCGACATTTTTGTGCTTAGTATAGAATATTACCATAAAAAATTGGATGTGAAATACCTGAACGTATAAGGTGTCTGCATGTTGATTCATATTTGCGAATGATGTCCTTGTACCGATGATCAAATTTAGTAAATGTTTTGACTAGTTTGTGATATCGAAAACCCTGGTGCAATAATTTTTCAGTAATCCAGAGATTTCTTTCGTTAAAATCAAATACGTTGTTATATACACGAGCGATTCGAACAAGTTGAGATATATAAAAACCATAAGATGGTTACAAGGGCACATCACCATCTAGAAATGGATAATTAACAATAGGAAATCATCTCTTTTATCATAAATTTTGGTATTAAGCTTCCCGTTAAAGATATAGATATCAAGACCCAGGAAAGGGCAGAGTTCATTGTTAGTATTAGCTTTATTTAAAGTAAGTTCAGCAGGATATATCTCTTTAATGTACATACTGAAGTCGTCATTATTGAGAGCCAATATATCATCCAAATATCTAAAAGTGTTATTAAATTTTTGTATCAGATATTGTTTCAATGGGTCTTTGCTAATTTTAGTCATACATTGTAACTCATAACAATACAGAAACAGGTCCGCAATAAGTGGTGCACAGTTAGTCCCCATTGGAATTCCGATAACTTGACGATATACAGAATCTCCATAGCGAACAAAAATATTATCTAGTAAAAATTCAAGGGCAGTTATAGTATCAAAGCAGGTCCAATTGACATAGTTCTTTTGTTTGTTGTTACTAAAAATGACCTAAAAGAGTTTGAACATATATATTCGCATTCTGACTTTTTAAATGCCCATTTAATAAGGTGTGTGAATTTTTTCTTAATAAGATTATGATGCAAAGTGGTGTATAGAGTAGAAAAATCAAAACTTTGAACAGATTCGAAATCACCAATATAAGCATGCAATTTATCAAGTACTTCCAACGAATTTTTTACACTCCAAAAGTAATTAATTCCACTATTTTCAAAGGCCTTATTTGAACAATTTATTATCAGGTTTTTGATTGTACCAAGTGTACTTGTAAGTAGAATAGATAGTTTAGTAGTGGAACAATGGCTTGAAGACGAAATAAATCTATATTTGTAAGGGGTTTTGTGCAGCCAGTAAGCAGTCGAAAGCCAGTACATAGTTGGAACTTTCATTGTATTTGGTTCTGCTTGTAAAGAGGTAGCTAAAAGTTTGTGTTTGTTACAGATGTCATTTTCCGAAAATTGAGTCAGTTGGAATGTTGGTGAATTAGTGATTTCCTTTTGCAGAACCTCAATGTAAAATATACGTCAAACAATAATGATATTATTAGCAGCCTTATCAGCCGGGACAAAAACAAATTCCTTGGCAAGTTCTTTTAGCTTATGTTTGATACGAGAAATAGGGCTATTATGGTTGTTGTTGGGCGTGAAATGTTCTTTAAAATGTTGAATACGAATATCAACTATGTTCATTACTGAATTAAAAATAGAATCTAAAGATTTTTGTCAGTTTTTCTCGTTTTACAGCATGTATCATTTCTTTTATTATAACAAAATCCATACTATAAATTATTGTACAAGTTATTAGTGAATTTTGGTCAAATATTGTACAAATTGTAATTTGTACAAGCACTTTTTGTACAAATTACAATTTGTCCAAAGTCAAAATACAAATTATAATTTGTACAAAATGACAACTTGTACACAACATATACATGCCGTTGAAACAAAATTAAATATCAAGAAATATCAATAGTTATCAAGTTTCCTTTACTTTCAGTAATACGCATGTCTAACGATCTAATTGTTAACCTCAGTATCTACGCATGTTTAACGATCTTATGGTTAACCTCAGTATCTACGCAGCAAAGGTTCATTAATACCATTAGACTCAATGCCTTTATATGTTTATCACACATTCACATATAAATGTGAATAATTACAGACTATCTCATATCTAACGCTAAGCAGAAAGTCGACAGATCAATTTCTGTGTTGCGTTGAAGAATGTCGGAACAACCCGTAAATGTTACATTATACACCACAACTACAAGACCATCATATGACTTTAAGGTATTACCACTATTAGTTGGTATACCCATCATTCTTGTAACATTTTGCAGCATCTGTGTTTCCTCAATTATCTTTATTTCCCTCATCAAATCAAGAACGGGAAATTTCTTTACATGGAAAGTCATTGATAGATTCAGCCTATATACGGTATTACTTGATCTTCTTTTTTATGTCACCCAAACATCATATGGTATTCATCAAAGATTTGCAAAAAATACCAGAATTAACAAATTGGCATGCTCAATTTACGGAATTTTAATACTGGAGTTTGCAATTTCACAAGTTATTCTTAGCACCGCGATGTCAATTTATGCTTTCAACCTTGTGATGAGAAATCGGAATATGTCGTTAGGAAAGTGGGATGTTTTTATTCTTTTTCCCGCCATTGGAGCTACAATAATCGAGTTGATAGTTGCAGCATTTTTTGACAAGTTTTCGCCAAACCCAGTATAGTAAGTAGTACATGTATTTATGGAAATCTATTATGCCTTGTAAATAATTGAAATGAATATACCGCAGGTAAAATATCAAAATAAACTTTTGTTATCAAAATAGTACTTTCATTCTTTAAATAAATTGTTGGTACCAAAACCTATTTTGTCATTTTATTAATAAATCAAGTATAAAAAATTGTGTAAATTGTACGTTTTATTATAAAATTAAGAATGGAAATGGGGAATGTGTCAAAGAGACAAAAACCCGACCACAGAACAGACAACAACAGAAGGTCACCAATAGGTCTTCAATGCAGCGAGAAATTCCCGCACCCGGAGGCGTCCTTAAGCTGGCCCCTAAACAAATATATATACTAGTTCAGTGATAATGGACGTCATACTAAACTCCAAATTATACACAAGAAACTAAAAGTAAAAAAAATACAAGACTAACAAAGGCCAGAGGCTCCTGACTTGGGACAGGCGCAAAAATGCGGCGGGGTTAAATTATGTTTACAAGTTTATTGCATTTCCCGTTTTTACAAGAGAGAACATATCACAACATATACCGTTAAACGCTCCATTAAATATTTTTGTATCTACATGTTTCGGCTTTTACTTTGTTTTCCATAGTTTGCAATAATAACTATTACATATAATGCCTTTCTTTTCTGTGATAGAAGGCATTTCAAAAAAAAGAAATAAAGAAATTACCAGTTATTAATGCAATGCAAATAACCTTATACTATATGTACATATGTGATCCATTTTTATTTTTTTTTTTTCATTATTTATTAGATTCTAACATTTAACCGTTTACAACCATTCATTTATTATGTAATAACATAATAGTGAATGACTAATTAAATGTAAGCCTAATACAGGAAATCTTTTAAAAAGAAGGGGAATGTTCAAAGTTTACTACAAATTTTATAAGCGGTTGAATTACTACCGACAGTTTATTTCCTTACAAGAAATGATCTACAGTCGAACATATATTTTCCGAACTATGCCTATAGTATATATGATATAACTATCCATGTGTCCGTAAGGCTGTCAATATGTCCATGTAGCATATATAGTTTTGATATTTATTAACTGCATTTTTGTCATCGTCATCATCTTAAAATTACCAAATTTAGTTTATTTTTTAAAATTCAGAAATTTTGATGATACATCTAGAAAGGCGCATGAAACGTACCAAATTTATGAAGTTTGATTTTTCTTATGATAGTCAACTATCCATTAAAAATTATCGAATCAATTAAATGAAGTACTACTAAGATATTACAATAGGTCAATAAATTCAAAATATTTAAAATAACTATTAAAAGCTCCGAGCTTCATCCTCACGCAAAATAGAGATATTTTCGCTATCTGAAGGTGTGAAATGCATGCACACATTTCGGATAAGGACATGGGGTCATTGTCTTGTTCTGTCTAAATTATTTGTATCAGCAATTTTGGCAATCAGATATAAAAACCAAAATGCAAGACATCATTGTGCTCCTTACTTGTATAATTAGATAGAAATTAGCAGGAAATCGTATGCACCCTCATGATACTGAACAAAACATCTCAAAAACAAAAACACCGGAAAGCGTTAATGTACATAATGCAAAAGACAAAAGTCGATATTGAAAATTTTGGATTCACAAGCACTATATTAGTTTGAATCTAAGTAATATATACCGTTAGTTTTATTTTTCTATTGTAAATAGGAGTTCGTCCTCTTAAAAGATAAAGTTATCTGCGTTTTATTTTCAACAGGTTGAAATCGGAAACGAAAATGAATTAATTTTTCTCCGTTTTTCGTTTGGCTATATTCTTTCTTTTTTTTTTTTTTAGACTTTTGTTGATTTATCCTTGTTAGCTTCCTTCCCTTCGTAAAGTTAAGTACAATAAACAAACTGTGTCTACTTAAAACCTTTTACTAATTATAACCGTTTCATTTTTCAGCTGTTCATTAAAAGAAGAACGTGGATTCTTGACCTTTCACTTTATACAAATATGTCTTGGTATACTTCTTTCATTCGCCATCATTATAGTCCTGTACTTGATCATGTGGTGTTATGTTAAAAGACAGACAAAGATGATGAATACATCCTTTGGGCAACAATCAACGGTCAACTCGAGACGTCTTGCTTTGAAACTGTCACTGTTTGTGCTAGTACATGTTATTCAGTTTGGCGGAAATGCAGTCGAGGGATTATGGATTTCGATTGAAGAACCACCTATAAGTGTCCGAATTGCAACAGTATTTATTGGTGCAACTGGAGGTATAATGAACGGTTTGGTGTTTCTTGCAGCGCGGAAATGAAGCACATTAACAAAGACATTAAAAATTAGGACACTAATCAAAGTTGAATTTTAAAATAATGTTAATGTCATGGTTTTGTATTCCATTGTTGTACACATAACTGTCATGTACAGTAATTTTAATTTGTACAGGTTACTGTCGAATTCAATGATAGCATGCACGTGTCTTTAGATTTTGTTTATCCATGAAGGTACGTATATCTAGCGAATGGCTACATACAAGTGAGAGGTTTTGCGCTATAAAACCAGGTTCAATCCATCATTTTCTACATTTGAAAATGCCTGTACCAAGTCAGGAATATGACAGTTGTTGTCCATTCGTTTGATGTGTTTTATCCTTTGATTTTGCCATTTAATGATGGACTTTACGTTTTGAATTTTCCTCGGAGTTCAGTATTTTTGTGATTTTACTTTTTACTTTCTATGTTAAATTCAACAAGTGCGGACATTCATAGCCATTTTGTCATAGGTTGACATATAGGCATAAACATTCTTGTCAAAACAATACCTTAGAATGGATTGTGCTGAACAATTCAACATACCTGCATATATGAGCGCACTGGTTTCCGAAAGTCATGAAGACAAACAGATCTGAGAGACAAGCAAAATATGCCTTTCTATTTCAATTTAATACAATTTTATTATTATTCAAATAAACATTCAACGAAGGTTAAAAAGTGAATCCAGGTCCTTACATCTTAGCTTTCTTTTCATACAAAAATTCCCCAAATATTTTACATATTTTGTAAAGTATGTTCTACTTTATCAATTTCAATTTTTAATTAATATTCTTCGTTGTATAAGCAACGAAAAGCACATAAAGTTTGTTTGTAAAAACATTTCGAAAAGACAAAAAAAAAACTGAATTACACATATGAGAATTTCTATTAAAGTAACAATGCATTTACCTATTTATCACCTGTTTACAGAGATTGTCCATTAAATTTAAAGTACATTAGTCTGAATATACATTAAACTGTGAAATGTGTTCTCCTTTTTAGCAAGTTTGAAAAGGGCCATTCTATTTCAACCCTACTTCTGTGGTATCACTTGGATAGTCAAGAGCAATGTTTATATCTCGAAACTGGAAAACTTGCTGAACCGGTGAATAATAGTATTTAAGGGTGGTATTCTTTAATTTTAATACAAGTAACTATCAATTGTCAAACTCATAAATGCTGTACTTCAAAACGCGAATAAACTTAACAAATCACAAATTCATTTAACCAAAATCTATTTTTTAACTATGAATAAGTAATAATAAGTATGTTGCATTGATGATGATTCTAATCCAAGGCAATCAAAAGTTTAGGATTTCGTTCAAGTTTTAACTGTTTGCATGATGGATGACCAAACCATGCTGATATAACATATTTTAGATACTGGAGGGCTGTAATTTGACACCGATGGAATTTTTCAGCGAAAAACTTAACTTGATTACTAACATAGGAATGTAACCCATTCGTGTGTTTCAGATTTAGGTATCAAACCACAAACTCATTGCTCCATTTTTTTCCATGCTAAATTCACCAATTTCGGGCATTTATAACCATTTTGTTTCCGTTTACATAAAGTGAGAGTCAAAAAATTATCTTAGCCTGGCATGTGCTGAAAATTAAAACATATCTTTAGTTTCATATAGGAGCACACTGGTTACCAGATGTCAGGAAGTACAAAAACAAGCACTTCTGGTCTGAGAAATAGTCAAAATATGCCTTTCTATTTCATTATCATAGAATTCTTTTCTTATTCATAATATACGTTCAACAAGGGTTCAACAGTGATCCAAGGTCGTTAAGCTTTCATTTTTTATTGTATATCAATTGTAATTTACAGCTATGGGTAAGAACGATTTTGTGTGAAACATTTTCCACACACTTTCATGTTCATCCTGACCAGTCCCGAATAAGTGGTTTCATACCCAAACACGTGACATAAGTGTATACTGATGATAAACAAGTGACTATATATTGATATTGCAACAGGGACATTCGTATGCATTCATGTTTTGTGTGTGACGGTTTTGTGAAATAAAGTTGAACTTTGAGATTGCCAATGCATATAATTTGAAAGCTTAATGACGTTGTGCACATCGATGGGGGATTACATCACCAATTTATGGCATATTTGTATATGAGTTTTCTTATCATATATATCTATTTGATATAAAATTCCATATTATATTGTAAATCAATTTTGTCCGGGGCTAACGAAAGGTCATAATTTATGGGACGTATGAGTTCTTACGAGAAAACGAGACAACGAAGCAACTAGAAATACACTCATTAATATGCGTAGATATCATGGTGTCATGAAAGTGAAAACAACATTCAGGTTTGAAAAAAACAATTTCATAAAAATACGTATGATGATGTAGAATTTACGAGTTAATAATAATTTAAGTTAACATACACAATTGACAAAACTGATTGTAAATATAAATGAGTAATGTTTTATTTTGACAATAAATGGCAAGACATTAATTTACATTGGGCTCCAGTAAACAATAAATATATATTGTATTTTCGGTAAGAGTGTAAATCTATATGGAATACATGACTGTATAATGCATTGATGTTATGCGTGGGACTAACATTGGTTATATAGACGTGACTGTATTGTAAAATATTGTATGTGTTTATGTTCACTAATGATGTTAAACAATATATAAATAATATAAAATCAGTTATTGGATATGAAATAGAAATGAGAAGGATACCCAAGAAATAGATAAAAGAAATTGTCAATGGTATGTGGGAATTTATATGGAACGGAAAAAAAAATTAAGTTGCTCGGAACACTTGTTGTTTGCCTTCATAAAAGGATGGTAAAAACATGATACATTTAATTAGGTTTATAAAGTATAAGTAAATTAAGAGTTTGTATAAGATCACCAATTCTGTTATTGATCAGTGTAATGTAATTGCAAATTTGTTGATCTTCCCTGGACTCGAAATACCACAAAGAATATTTCATATGTCAATACTCAGGTGCAAAAGTATTAGACCAGTGCCAATTTTTAAGATATTGCAAAAATATAGTTTCAGGATGGTTAGATTATTTTTTTCAAAACTAAAGCCTAATTCACAGGATGAAGTTCAATGTCAACCTTTGTTTGGAAATGGAAATGTTAGGTATAGGTTATATTTTTCTAGCTTTACAAAAACAAGCGAATAAAAGATATCGGGGGCGTGTGGGAGGAAAACGAGAATGGTTTTTAAAGTAGTGTTTTCAATAAATTGTTAGATATCAGAAACTGGATATTAGAATTTACTAATATAAAATCGTCCATATCACAGGACTGTATTGATATTTTCAAATGGAATACTAATAATAAAAAAAAAAAACAACAGAAATTATTCTCCATCTTAGAACCATGTATCATCTTAAAATCGTAATCTTTTATTAAAAGATATAGAGACAACATTAAGAAACGACAAAGTTACAGTGAACAATTCTTCGTTATATCTAATATACTGAAGAAAAGATAAAAATAAATAGTTAAATAGGTCAAATGGGATTTGTTACTTTTGTAATAACAGCTAAGAAACACTATAGCATCTTTGTTGAATTGTAAGCATATACATGATGTACGGGTAGTTATTTTAGAGAAGTTGATGTCTTTATTATAAATTGTGTATGTACAATGTAGGGAGCATTGCTATTTGGCATTTGCACCTGTTGATAAAACCTGTTATGTCAAATCAATACATAACGGACGGTGTTCTCGTCACAAATTGTAATTTTGTATACGTAAAGGAACTAATAATGTTGTTTTAATAAATATATAATATGGCAATTTTTGTTAATGAAACGTACTTAATAGTTAACAATAATCTCATCATAGATACCAGGTTTTAAATTGTGTACGCCAGACGCGCGTTTCGTCTACTAAAGACTCATCACATTTGATTCAGATATCAGAATTTTCTTAGTTGAATTTGAGTATGTTTCGTGCATCATTAGATATATAAACGATTACAGAAAAAAAAACATCTACTTGCAAATACTTTTTTTACAAAACTATTTATTGAAAAGAATTAATATACTTTGATACATGTACAACAACAATATTATGACTTTGCAAAGTGGTTAAGTGCACCATTAACATGAATGACACTTTAAAACAGCCAAGGGAAACCATGAGGCCTGAAAAAAACATGAAAAATTATTAGATGCATCATGTAGCTTATCTACACCTAAACTAAATGCAGCATGTAATCTATGTCGTCAACCAAAAAGAAATCTGAATCATATCTGTTTAAAACTCTCAAGTTCAACTAAGTTTCCTATCACGTTTCCAGAAAAAGAAAACATACAAACATTAAAATAGGCAAACGACAATCAGAAGGTAATAAGGACAAGAACTCGAGTAAATCTAGTTGATAAGATATCAACGACCTATTCTTTTAAATAAATAAAGAAGACAAATAAAGGCACATGAAAGAACATTAAGCCCAAATCAGTACAAAAAAAAAAAAAAGATCTCAACTCACCGTTTATAGTTTATATTTTTTTCACAACTTCAGTGTACATTTGTTTTAAAGAGACGAATATGTATTTGAAAAGGAATTATAGTCATTTTCAAAGTTTCTTTTAATTATGAAAAAAAAATATCTAGAATAAGAAAACAAATATTACATTTAGTGAAAATGTTCTCTTATACTATGAATGCCTATATACAGCCAAAACTCAAGTTCTTCATCTACTTAAATGAGAAACAGGATTTATTTTATTATAAGTTGATATCAGCTTTAACCAAAATCTCGCTTACTGCTACTACTCTAAGATCGGAAGTTTGTGCTGATGAGTCAAGTCATTAACAACAGATTTTTAAAATATAAAAAAAGGAGATGTGGTATGATTGTCAATTAGACAACTTTCCCCCAAAGTTCAAATGAAGTGGATGTAAGCCAGTGTAGGCAATCGTACGGCTTTCAACAAAGAGAAAGACCCATACCGTATAGTCGGCTATAAAAGGCTTCGAAATGAAAAATATGAAACAATTCAATTGTGAAGTCTAACGGTCTAATTTATAACAAAACAAAGTCTTTTCATATGTTGGTACATCACTGTTCAAGGTGAGGGGAGAGTTGAGCCCTGTCTATCATACTTGGTTTACGTTTATATCAGTTAGGCCGTTCGTTTGTTTTCGCTTTTGTTTTACATTTTGCCATTCCGAGCCTTGTATATCCGTTTATAGCTTACAACACGGTATATATTTTGCTTAGTTGCTAACATTTATATTACCTTGTCTCTGGTTAATAATTGCCCAATAGCCGTAATACGACATCTTCTTACGTAGATTTATTTTATATCTGAAAAATGTATTTAATTTTTAAAGAACAATTAATTTTAGATACACAATTTTAATTGATTGATTTCAACATAACTTGATCAAATGACTTCATAAAGTACACTGAAGATAAAGATTTCAGCATTAATGATACTGCAATAAAAAGGATAAGGGTATATACTATATTACATATCTGATTTACCTTATCTCAAAATGAACAGAACAACTGTACATGTTGTATATAACAATATAGCCTAATCATGCTAAAGTATATTCCGTCTTTGCACAGATATAACGCTGAACCTTATTTCAACTTTTAGAAAACAATGATTAATCTACAAATCAAATTATGACTGTTTTACAATTCGATTTTGGAAAAGTTTTGTTTGGTAACGTATGTTATTCGGACATTAAATGTGTTTTAATATGAATGATATTTGCAATGTTTTATTTTCAACAATTTATTTTGAAAATAACAATACTACTGAAATCCAATTTTAATGATGTCCGAAACAAAATCTGGAATAAGTCAGTTGCAAACTATTACAAAGGAGTAAACAATCAAAATCAACTGCCTTAAAACAAAATGGTCACAATTTAAAAGCTGCAAATACAAAGGAAAAGTTTCCAAGATCACATCACAATAAAATACACAAAAGTTCATCAAAGGTCCTAAGCTTATAATGTGGTACGCCAGACACATGTTCCGTCTACATAGGACTCAACAGTGAGACTCGATTCAATACAGGTGAGAGGTCAAACAAATACGAAGTTGAAGATCGTTTAACAAAACGAAAACTCTGAAAAGTTGTGCCATATACGGCTAAGGCATTCGATTCTTTGGGGCTGAAAATCCCAGCGTTCCGAACAATTAGTCAATTTACAGTAAATGAACATATCAATGATATTGCATGTCTACACAAAAGTGTTGACTACTGGGCTGGTGATACCCTTGGAGATGAAACGTCCAACAGTAGTGGAGACTGAATATTTTAAGTAGAAGAAAAACCAATGATACCATGGCAAAATACAAAAACGAAGAGAATACAAACAACAGCCTACCAAAGACAACACAGAAAACAGCTGACCCCACAAAAAAAAAAAAAACAAAACAAAAAAAAAAAAACGTTATAAACAAATCCTGATGGAAAATGTCGTAAAACAAGGTTCAATTTTCAACTGATTTTTATCATGTTTATAGTTTTTCACATGTTTAACCCCGCCACATTCTGTATGTGCCCGTCCCAAGTCAGGATCCTGAGAAGACAAACAACAGCCTACCAAAGACAACACAGAAAACAGCAGACCCACAAAAAAACTAATTATAAACAAATCCTGATGGAAAATATCTGTATGTGCCCGTCCCAAGTCAGGATCCTGAGAAGACAAACAACATCCTACCAAAGACAACACAGAAAATAGCAGACCCCACAAAAAACAAATCCTGATGGAAAATATCGTGAAACAAGGTTCAATTTTCAACTGATTTTTATCATGTTTATAGTTTTTCACATGTAAAGTTGTCCTTTGTTGCTGTATATCACCTCTGTATTTCGTTCGATGTTTTTTTCTTCATAAATCAGGCCGTAAATTTTCTCGTTTGAATTGTTTTACATAAATCATTTTGGGGCCTTTTATAGCTGACTTTGCGGTATGGGTTTTGCTCATTGTTGACGGTTGTACTGTGACCTATAGTTGTTAGCTTTTATGTCATTTTGTCTCTGGTGGAGAGTTGTCTCATTGGCAATCATACCACATCTTCTAATTTTTATATTCAACCATGAATAAAGTTTCACAGAATGTTAAACTGTAAATTAAATGTTGTCAAATAAAAGAGGGTTTGGATGGGGGTCCATCATTTCTGTATTTTAAAATTTTTAGACAATTTTTCTCTATTCTTTATACTTTTTGCCCATTATTCTCTATTCTTTATATTCGAGCACCTCATTATTCTCTATTCATTATATTTTTGGTCCATTTTTCTCTATTCTTTATATTTTTTCCCCATTATTCTCTATTCTGTAAACCCCTATCCACACCCTCATAAAAATACACTTACATTGTTTTGCTTTACTGATCATTAAAAATAGAGTTGAAATGCATATATAATCAAAATTAAACAATGTTTGTTTAAAGAGTATGACAAGTTTAAGATTATTTTATCTTTATAATGTTATATGTTTGACTATGATGGAAATAGATAATAAATGAAGAACAGATTACTGTTATGAAACATGTGATTGAAGAGCTAAAACTTTTCACGGAAAAAGGTTCATATTCGTTTGAAAATAAATTTAAAAGAGCTGCAATGTTCATAAATATATAGCTCATTTGTATGTATATCGTATACATGGCAATTGCCCTTATCAGTATAACGTTTCAACTGAAAATGTATCTTTATAATACAGAAAACATCCTACCATTTTAGGATACAGTTGTTATAAATTTTGGAAAATGTTCTACAAGTTATAGTTTGAGTCAAACCTGTAAAAATTAATTCTTGAAGTGTTTGTAACGTTGAGATTTAAGATTGAGAAAAGTTTTTAAACAAAACTCCGGAATTGTCTCACCATGACAAAAAGGAAACACAACTTGACTACGAAATTTTCACTGCAAAACTCATTACACTTATATATATAATTGACCATACTTATGGATCTGAAACACTTTCTGCCAAAATGACATGCATGATATGATTAATACATAAAATAATATGTTTGACTTACACAATGTCATGCTGTCAAAGTTCCTTTTTATTTTTTTAGTTTTTGTATTTCCGGTTAAAAAATCTCAAAACTAACGCCCCCTTTTTGTGTTTACAAATCCCTGTTCGGAGTTGCTATAACCGTGTATGTGAAATTATTTACTCTGTATGGCGAAATATGTTTTTAATATAAAGCAGAGTAAACTGTGAACAGACGTATACATTGTACATGAATGTTTCGTTCTAATCGCAACTTGGGCAGCCTGTCTAAATCTAAAACGTCAAACATGTGGGGTAATAGGCCAACAAAATATATACATTTATGAGTGCCTACAGGTACCTATTGTATCCTATTCATCTCATTGCTGAACCCACCCCACGGTTTGGTCTCTTCCTATATGAAGGTATATACATATGTGCCGCTGGAATGGGTCCCTTTTTTGATACGTCAAATATATCAACGGGGTGCAATTTTAAGGTAGGAAATATATCAATAGGTAGTAATTGACTAATTGTGATATATCAATGGGTCATAATATTTCAGTTTGTTGTGCAACGATCTTCACTGAATTTCCCAAACTCTTTGTCATTAAAATTTTTTAATATATAATAAGATTGTAGATGCATATAAGTACTATTTGAGCTGATAAATATATGAATGGGTTATGATTTCGCTGTGAAATATATGTATAGGTAGGGATTTCATAATTATTCAATATATGAATGGGGGGTTGTTTTTTAAATCCCACAACTGCACAACTGTACCCAAAATCCCATTTTGAGACCCCACCCTCACCCCACCCCCGTGGCTGAACCATAACCATCTTTTCGGGATTTGATAAAAAAAAGTTATTTTGATGAAAAAAGGCACATCTGATTATAAATATTTCCAACAGATTTCAAATACAAGGTTGTGTAATAATTTACTTAAGAAAATGAGTATAACACATTTTACAGTCGGTACGTCTGGAAGCTTTTCGCTGGATTTATTGTCATCAGAAGCTCTCAACTCGGAAACGTTGTATGCCAAGGATAGACAACTGCTTAAATGATAAAAGAGCTATATGATCAAAAAGGAGAAAAACAAAGCAAAAATTAACCAGAGGTCAAATTTGCCTATACGTCCCATAATATATTTCGATATAACTATATATGATGAGAGAACAGTATTTCTAAAAAAAAATTTTTAAAAGGTTCTCGCATTCTTTCACGAGATCAGGTGACAGGAAAAATGTTTGCCGCCATTTTGTTGAGAGTTTATCAGTGCCATAGTATACATACGCACATCGATTCTTTTACAATTTCAGATAATTAAGAAATAGGTACATATGTTTTTGCATATAATTTTAAAACAAAACATTAAATTTTAATTTCTTTGCTTATTTTGTTCAGATTGTATTGACAACCATGGCTGGATAGTCATGTTGAATCAAATTTCATTCCTCGTGTTCCTCAAGCAATAGAGATGAAAACACAGACAATAAAGAATCCTAGGTCATACTTCAAAACCGTACAGACATCACCACTTAGTGAACTTAGAGCATTTTATTCTCCTTGTGAAAGTTATAATTTTTTTCAAAGTTGAATACTGGAAAGCGGAAGCGAAAGCATTTTTTTTCACAAATGATGCTGGTGCACAACTTCTTTGCTAAACAGTTAATTATAAGGCTTTAATTATAAAGTATGTGTGTTTCTGACTGAAAGAACTTATTAGAAGATATATTTGCAAGACACTTTTGATAGGTCTTGAAGTATAGATTCTAGGTACTGACGTTGTTTATCATCTTAATTACGTTTTATAGTGTTCCTTTATTTGTCTTTGTAAATTATAAACCTTTACTGTTTGGTGCATTTTTGGTAATATCCTTATGGCGTGGCTCGGTACTTATACATCCCGCCATTGTGTTATTGTGCTATGGTCATTTTGAGTATTCTTGTTGCTTTTTCTATATGCAATTTTGTTTTCCTTTGTTGACATATTTGTTTGTTTTTATAGTGATTAAGATTATAACTCCATGTTGACTGCTGTACCCCTATTTTTGACATTTTTACTTATTATGTCTGTTTGTTCTGTTCACACATTGTTGTCAAGATAATTGGAATTTTATGCGACTGTCACACAAGTGAGAGGTTTAGCTAGCTATGAAACCAGGTTTAATCCACCATTTCTACATAAGGAAATGCCTGTACCTAGACAGGAATATGACAGTTGTTTTCCATTCGTTTGATGTGTTTGAGATTTTGATTTTGCCATTTGATAAGGGACTTTCCCTTTTGAATTTTCCTTGGGGTTCGGTATTTTTGTTATTTTACTTTTTGATAAACCAAGCTATGTTAAAAAGTCTTAACTGTTCATTGTTAGTTAATATTGGTGAGAGTTGTTTGTGGAATCGTGAACAAACAAAGATTCCCGATTTCAAATATTATCAAAACATTCTCACACGAAAACACTACAAAAAAAGTAACCGCAAGTCCAAGATTTCTCTGACGTCTAAAAGCCTTTTGAAGACTTGCTGGGTCCGTGGGATGTCAGAGTGCAGTACATATAGAAAACATGGAAATTACCGACCAAAATTTGGGCGCAAAGAATTTGTCTCAAAGTCGGAATAGTTCCATTTTATGTAGATAAATTATAAAACATTCGATTTCTCTTCCAATTTACTACACTAATATGTATCTTTTTTCACGTACTAACCCTCTATTCGTGAACGGACAATTTATGATGCCTTTTAATATCTGTACAAAAGCAGAAGCGAAAAAACCTTGAAAGCCAGAAAACCAGAAGTTGACATTCTGAGCTTATAACTGTGGTGAATTGTTTTGTAGCTGTAGATTTTTAATACATGCTTATCAGTGCTCATAGGGTTTGATGTTGTTTGATTATTAGGTCTTTCCACTTTTCTGTGGAAAGACCTATTGTATTTGTTCAGATTATTGTTATTTTTTCTTCCGCCAAATTTTGTTCTCGCGTAAAATTTTTGTTTCGCAATATGTCGATAAGATATTTCTTATATAGTATTATACAGAAATTTTTGGCTAATTTGGATTGAAGCGATCCAGTGAGATCTTATAGGAGTTATCTGCCTTTACCAAATAAATTTGTCGTTTTGTTTTTTTAATTCATAAACCGTAAGCCGTATCAAAAAAATTTGACCAAAATGTTAGTCGCGACATGATATATAACTGGAAAGTTTTTGTCGAAATGGCACGTGTCATTGTTTTACGGGTTCCATGCAACTGAAACGATAAAATGAACAAAATTAACTAATTATAGCCTCATACTTTGCAGCTATCATGATGTATACATGCATCTTATCTTAATTAATCAACCAAGTTCCACCATCCTCCACACAACCGCCCCTCCCCTTTTTTTTTCTTTTTTTTTTTTTTTTTTGAGGAATCCCATTTCGCCTTGAAGTTCAGTCCTGTACATTTTACTGTAAAAATGCAATCCTTCTTATGTACGAACTTCTTAAATAGAAATTCATCCCTGCAAAAATCTGCTCCAATTCATGTTTTTTCTGAAATTAATCGATAAACGTTAGGTTAACAGCATTATTTTTGTCGTTAGGCGCGGTCCGCTTGATTGGGAAATTAAATTCAATGACGTAGAAATAGGCTCCCAAGTTTGAAAATACTACTGAAATCCTACAATCAAATTTCTAAACATGGATTAAAATACAAATTTGTGTACGTAAAACGCATGCATGATCGGACATCAAGGACCTGTAAATAATAAAACCAATAGTGATCGTGTTACTCTGATCAATACACATGTGCTCTGTTCAACGGTCTCCCTTGAAAAGATATTAAAACTCAAGACATATATATATTCGAGGGTCACGTGACTTCACACACCATCTCGCGCGCGGACCTAAATTTAGAATAAAACATTTCATATCCAAATAAGGAAAATTAAAACTTCCAAGATAAAATTTACTCCGTTTTCCTACAAATTCAAACAAAATACATACACAACAAATAGATGAAAAATGGAAGTCTGAGGTAACATAGAAAATAGAGAAAATTTATAAACGAATGATGCTAGGATCAATTTTTATGAAGACATCTCAGGCGTCCGTTTGACTGTGCGGGATGTATAAGTACGCAGTCATGTTCGGTCAGAATATAGGCGTTATTTAAGTTAGCTGCGTCGCACAGAGAAGCTAGGTGCCATGCAATTAATCAGTCAATCAATCAATCGACCAACCAACCAACCAACTAATAACTCATGCAGGTGTCTGGTCCATGTGTTTAATAGAGGTTGAGGGATCATCTTTTGTTTTTTAGCATGTTCCTACAGTCTATGTCCAATGTTTTTTTTGGCAAACCAACCAACCAACCAACCAATCAATCAATCAACCAACCAACCAACCAACCCATCCATCGATCGATCAATCAATCAATTATGTTTTAGAGGGGAAAGACCGCCGCTAACAATTGTTTACAAAACAATTGATTTATATTTGTAATTGACGTTGTTGTTTCTTTAAACATTGTGAACACAATCTTTGATCAAATTATCTGAGAGTTAAAGACAAAAATGGCTGGGTGAAAAACCGGGAATTGGGTAAGATTATCTGAGAGATAAAGATAAAAAAAAATGTATGGTGAGAAAATCGGGGTTTGGGTAAGGTATTAAAAGGGGAAAAAACAAAAACACAAACACTGTTATAGAGTTTTGGGGATTTTTTATTCATCTCTAAAGTTTGGTTTGGTTATTGTTATTCAACCTATATTTGTTTTGAGGTTTTTTTTTCTTGTTTGTGTTAATGAACACAATTATATATATGATGAAAGATTGTTTTCACAATGTTTAAAGAAACAACAAAGTCAATTAAAATAACTAAATAACATCAATCCCTCTGAGCATTGAGCAGCATATATATTGAAAATCTGCAGCTACAAAACAATTCACCACAGTTGTAAGCTCAGAATGTTACAAGGAGGTTAATAAAGCAAGAGTTCAAAGCTGAAAATTTTACAGACGCCATCACGAGTTGGTTGACCGTTATGGAATATCAGTTTCACAGATGACAATGAATATGTTACAGTCGTCGTAACCACAATCCCGTCCTCGTTTTCGCCGAATGTGTCCTCCCTAATTAGACTTATCACCGGGTTTGTACTTACAGTAGCAACACAACGGGTGCCACATGTGGAGCAGGATCTGCTTTTCCCTCCGGAGCACCTGAGATCACCCCAGTTTTGGTAGGGTTCGTGTTCCTCAGTCTTTAGTTTTCTAACTTGTGTTTTGTGTACTATTGTTTGTCTGTTGGTCTTTTTCTATTGATGCCATGACTTTGTCGGTTTATTTTTTACTTATGAGTTTGAATATCCCTTTGGTATCTTTTGCCTCTCTTTTATGATATTGGACATTGCAATTTCAAATAAATGACAGAGCTTAACCCTTTTGATTTTATACAGTGAAGAGGACTACATAATTGAAATTAATAAGTTCTTGTTTGAAAATGCATTACAAAGAGTTTTTGGATACCATCAATATGAGCAAAAACTAAATTGGCAAAAACGTATCCCATATAGTACACTGAAAATATTACAATATATTTGTTAAAATTCGAAGCTTCGATACGAGAGTTTATACATCTCAACGTTCACGATATGGACAAAGGAACTCAGAAGAGCTCTTCCTATTGTTACATTTGCTTTGACGGTTCAATCTAGTTATTTCAGATATCAACTGGATTCTTTTTCATTCGGTCGATGTAAAACTAAACCAAAAGATACATAGAAGAACGTACAGAAAATGCATTTACTTAGTAACTCTTTTATAACGGTAAGCACAAGTACAAGTCTAACGACACAAAATACTTTGTAGCAGTCATAGTTTAAAGCAAACATTTACAAAATACTTTATCCATATCGAAAGAATACAGTCCTATACTTTAATAGTTACGGCTGAACTTTTGAGAAGATTTCATACAGCAAGGTTGTATTTCGGATGACATACAAAAAAGTAAAATAACCAAAATATCAAACTCCAAGAAAATTCCATTCGGAGAGTCCCTTAACAAATGGCAAAATCAAAACCGTTAAACACATCAAACGAATGGAAAACAACTGTCATATTCCTGATTCGGTACAGGCATTTCCTTAAGTAGAATATGGTGGATAAAACCTAGTTTCATAGCTAGCTAGCAATTTTTCCTTGATAGCATAGTTTTATACCTAAAAAATGAAAACAACACTTTATAAATTGCTATCGTCCGAAGCGCTTTTCTGTATTTAGCTTTATCAGGAATGCTCAAAGCCAAATATTTGAAAGCCAAAATGTTTATACGAACCGAAACAATTGAAGAACTATATGACCAAAAACGAATATAACAAATGATTAAGTGATACTGATAATTACAATTTATTGTAAATATTTCCTCAATTGAGTTGACATCAACATGAACCAAAAACTTTTAACCGTTATTTGAGCATTGACCAATCAGATAGACAGACTTTAAAAGGAATGAAACAGGTTGAGTTATACTTCAATTTTGCCAAATGTGGAATAGTTCCACAAATATGTATGTTTTGATCAAATGAGAGATAGTTTATTGTTTCCAAATTAAAAATATAGAAAAGTAAAAAATATAAAAATAATATTACAATGATATCTGATAAATGGATCACTTTTCATCGAAACAATATTTTGCAAACTTACATTTTCCCCAAAATTCCTCCACTAAATATTACATTTCTATAGTTGTGAATTTCTACTTTTTTGAAGAATTGTGACATATTTCGGAAAATACTTTTCATTTAATGAGAAGGTGCAATGCTTGATTACGTAAGAAGTAACCTGACGTATTGAAACATTATTCAAATATAGTACTCCGTCAGGCAGAGATGAATGAAACGTACAGAATGAACTAAAGCTAAGATATTGAAAACTAATTATAGAACCTACCGATTTCTAATTTAAAGGTAATATAAATTGGTACTAATAAGTTATCTGAATTTATTCTAAATGTGTCAATAAGTTGTTTTTGCTAGTTCAAGGCAAAGTTTAACTCTGTTAGATATGCCTTATCACTTGTCATCGATCATAATATAGTTTCTTTGCATCTTGAGTCCTTGTTTTCTCATACCCTCCTCTATTTTGCCAAAAAAAAAAACACACACACACACAGATGTGCATTGATGGAAAAATATATGCAATTAGTCTGTGTATAAGGTTCACCAAAACAAATAATCTTGAAGAAACAATCAAATTCAGCTAAGCTCATCTTTTCATACTGAGTAATAAATCATTCAAATTATAAAATTCCACCTAATTTCAATCATACTTCTGGATGGATGGAACTTTGAATGCGGAAGATACGTATGCCTATAGTCAGGGCATATCAAAAACAGGTAAAACTTGTAATGTACTTTTTTTTTTTAATTCTGTACACTGAAATACAAACAGAAACAGACAAAATAATGAAAAAAAAAACATACGAGAAAAGACTTGTAGTCAACACCACCATTACGGATTTTTGCTGCTCTGTTTCAAAATAACAAGCAATTTAGAATAAAATAGATTATTATTCAGCTAGACCATACACAATAATGTATACTAGTGCAGCAAAATCGACGCCACACTAAACTCCGAAATGTACAAAATTAAAAAAAAAAGAACAAAAGACGGACAGACTACAGGTTTCTGACTAGGGACAGGCGCAGATATATGACGGGGTTAGACATGTTTTCTGAGATCTCAATACTACCCCTATGCTTCTAGACAATGTGTAATAACTAAACACACAGCAACACCCACAGTAAAATACAGTTTAAAAGAAATCAGAGTCCGATTTAAAAAAAAATATGCAAAATTGTCAACACCACAATTACAGATTCTCCTTCCTTTTCAAAATAACCAGCATTTTATAATAGAATAAAGAATGGAAACGGGGAATGTATCAAAGAGACAACAACCCGACCAACGATCAGAAAACAGCCTAATGCCACCATTGGGTCTTCAACGCAGCAGCAAGAAAACCAACAACCGGAGGCGGGCTTCAGCTGGATCCTAACAAATAATTTACATCATATCAAAATCAACAACAATCTTTATAGTTAGTTGTTAAGTATCATACCTTCATAAATCATACGAAACGAACATAACTCGTATCATGCCAACAACTGGTTTTAGAATAAAGTTGTTTATTTTCATTTCAAAGACCCTTGGAGTGAATCGATATTAATTCTAAAAAGATACACCCTAAATGATTTGACAACAGTATCGTAACTATATACCTTTTGATTAAGTTTGTTTAAAGGTTTGAGGTGAATGACGCCATACAAGACTATTATAGATATTTGAAATAAAATAACAAAAATATGATAGGTCCTTGTTCTTGTATTTGAGATGAAAGCAATTACAGATTTCGTGGGAAATGATTCTTTCTAGATTAAAAAAAAATATCAATGACACTTTTCTCTTTTAAAAAATATGAAAATTAACAAGGCTGTTATAAGATTTTTTAAAATGGCTCTATAAACTATATTATAGAATTAAAAACATTTTTGTAGAGGTTATTGATATGTAAACTGTTGCAATTAACTTACAAACTGAATAAAAGTCCTCTAATGATTTAGTTGCTATGTTGACTTGCTCAAACTCACAAATGTTCGATTTATATATAGAATATATAATGAAATAATATCTATCTAAGTATTTCATTTTAATGAGATATTATCCGATTTAGAAATAAACATGAAATAATTGAATGACATATGTTACATCTTTATGTCAGATAAAATATACAACATCTTTAATAAACATCCAGTGGTCGTTGTTTTGAAGCTATGTGCATATGTCAAATGAAGCTTACCAATGTATAGGAAACGTAATTTACCAAGCAGCATGTACAAAAAAAAACCACTCATCAATTCATGTGTAGTTTATAGCGCATAGTGCTTTGAATAACGACCGCAAATTAACCTTAAATATATAAAGACAAAAGCAAGTCAACAGATCAACTTTTGAGCTGTTTTGATAAATGATGAAACAATTCAGTAATGACACTTTACACAACACCTCTACAAGTCGACGTAATTGGAACTCATTGCCAGCTGTAGTTGGTGTACCGATTATTCTTATAACATTTACCAGCATCGTCGTGTCCTTAATTAGGTTCTTTATATTTCCTCCTAAGGTCAAAAACCGGACATCTATTTAAATGGAAAATCATCGATAGATTCAGCCTTTATACGGTCATATGTGATCTCTTTATTTTCCTCCTAAGGTCAAAAAGCCGGACATCTATTTAAATGGAAAATAGCAAATATAATGGACAAATACGGGTTGAATCAACAAGGCTCGCATAGATTCAGTCCTTTATTGACGGTGTATGTAGATGTATAATATTTCATATGATTACGTATTATTGACTCTTTATCATGCAGCTCAAAAAATATATACAGTATTTGGTACACCGATTCA
Source organism: Mytilus coruscus (assembly GCA_017311375.1). NCBI lineage: Eukaryota > Metazoa > Mollusca > Bivalvia > Mytilida > Mytilidae > Mytilus > Mytilus coruscus. The sequence continues at coordinate 78,542,575 of CM029603.1, read as the reverse complement.
TCAACATTTTAGGAATTCGTGATATATTCGCTGGATACCTCTAAAATATTTATCAATCCGGATTCCATACTGTAACCTGACACAACTGATATAACTTTTAGAAAAAAACTAATTAAGGACATGAAAGGTAGAGACGTTTCAGCGACAAGTGTTGATAGACAATCAACAAAATGAATCTTATTTCCTTTCAATAGCAAGCCAGTTTAACTATTTAGTGCGTATTTCTGGGTTACTTCATTTTCATAGAAAAATCCGTCAAAACAGATGTTAACAAAGCAAAGTATTGAAAACATCAACAATCGACGAAAGACAGACAACACCGTTGAGTAAAGACCGAAGGCAACGGTCCACAAAACATAGCACTGCAAAAAGTGAAAAAACGTATCCCAACAAAGTTTGGACATGATCTCAAACACTCAGAATAAGGAATAGCAAATATACTGGCCTCACACGAATGTAACCTTTAAATACAGGTTGATTCAGCAAGGCTTTGATTTGCGCCAAACCTCCATTGTGCATCATCCAATACAGTCAACCTATGCACTTCAATACCTTGAACATAAGTAGATGTATGTAGATGTATAATATTTCAGAATTAGTTCTTGATTACGTATTATTGACGTATATTGGTTTACTTTATCAGAATTAGTAAGGAAGGTTGTGCTTATAATATACACCTTATATAAATCAGAATTAAACACTATAAAGCACAGCAAAATATATACAGTTACTAAGACTGGCATTAACAAATAACAGTACACCGGCCTTAAATTGTATAAGTGCTGTCTAGTATATTACAGTTTCGCAATGCAATGTGATTACTCGCTTGAACTGTCATATTAATATAAGTCTTTTTGTTAAGAAACAGTACATATGTTAATATAGCGTTTATAGCTCTGATATCTTTAAACTGTGACACAATTCAATATATGACTACAGATATATTTCAAATGTTGTAATCAACATTTCGTCCTATTTTCCTCAAATGTGGCACCTGCCGTGCTGCTCATGTAAGTACAAATTTAGTGATAACTGTAATTTGGGGATGTCACATTCTAAGGAAAAAAATTAGCAGCACGGCAAGTTCCACATGCGTAGCAGGATCTGCTAAGATCACCTCCGGATTTGGTTGGGTTTGTGTTGATCAGTCTAGTTTTCTATGTTGCGTATAGTTGACGGTAGCTTTTTGCCATGTCGGTGTCATTTCGTCTTCCACATATGAGTTTGAATATCCCTTTGGTATCTTCTGTCCCTCTTGTTTTGACCTAATTGTTTTTCTTGATACGTTCTTATAGAATAAGAAGATATGGTACGATTGCCAATGAGACAACTCTCTATCAGAGACCCAATGACATAGAAGTTTACAACTAATAGTCACCAGGCCCGATTCCTGCAGGATCCTTACCCACCAATGAATGTATTCAAATACAATTAAATCATGGCCATTGAAATCACACAGATTACTCATAAACACATAATTATCATTAGTTAGACATTTCTTTAACTGAATCATTTTATTTTACTAATACCAGCTTATGTGATTACATGTCAAATGCAACAAGTATCTGCATTATTTTATTTTTCAATATGAAATATTGGGGAAAGAGCATTTTGTAGAGATCAAACAGTAATTCTAACTCTATTTCGTTCAAACATGAAAACTTCTTATATGGTTTCATTTTCATTTTTTTAGTTGCTCATTGAAAGAAGAGCGTGGATTCCTGACCTACCATTTCCTACAAATTTTCATCAGTATATTTCTTTCCTTCGTTGTCATTACGACCTTGTACATGATAATGTGGTGCTATATTAAAAGACAGACAACAGTCAGCTATCAACGCCAGACGTCTTGCTATCAAATTTTCACTGTATGTGCTTATACATATAATTCATTTTGGCGGGAATTCAGTAGAAGGTCTATGGATATCAATTGAAGAACCTCCAATTGGTGTAAGATATGCAACAATATTTATTGGTTCAACGGGTGGTATACTGAACAGAGTTGTATATCTGTCAGTTCATAAATAAAACACTAAAATTGAAAGTATATTGCAGAAAATGTCTTATATCGAGTTCATATAAATATATATGCAAAAATATATAAATATTTAAATGTGATGGATGTGTACATTGATTTTTGATTATATGATGTTGTTGTACATGTGTCTGTACAATGCTTTGATGTCGTAAACATGACCGTAGGATACACTGATGTTTAACAGGGATTTTGAGGATTCGTTTAATGTAGAATACATTGATAGTTTACGGACGACTGTCGAATACATTGATATTGTGTACGTTACTGTAAGAAATGCTTGACTGTTGAAATAAAATTGAGAATGGAAATGGGAATGTGTCAAAGAGACAACATCCGACCACAGAACAGACAACAACAGAAGGTCACCAATAGGTCTTCAATGCAGCGAGAAATTCCCGCACCCGGAGGCGTCCTTAAGCTGGCCCTAAACAAATATATATACTAGTTCAGTGATAATGGACGTCATACTAAACTCAAATTATACACAAGAAACTAAAAGTAAAAATAATACAAGACTAACAAAGGCCAGAGGCTCCTGACTTGGGACAGGCGCAAAATGCGGCGGGGTTAAACATGTTTATGAGATCTCAACCTCCCCTATACCTAAACATTGATGTTGTAAGCATGCCTGTTGGATACACAGATAATTCACACGTGACTGCAGGTTACATCGACAATATACACCTGACTGTATGATACATTGAATTTGTTGTACACATGACTGTAGGATACAGATATGTTTCACACGTGACTACAATACATTAATGTTGAACACATGACTGTAGACAATGTTGATGTTGAAGACATGTTTTGAAGATGTATTGATGTTGTACTGTAGGATACAATGATGCTTTACCTACGACTGGTGGATACATTGATATTGTGCAAATTACTGTAGGAAACATGGACTTAGAACGCTTGACTGTTTAAAACATTGATGTTGTCGACATATGCCGGGAATAATGTTGACTTTTTAGACATGAACACCCTCGTTTCATATACGTGAGAAAAGATTCAGAAAAAGGACATAACCCGTTGTTTGTAAATTACACTCACTTCATCGCTGTTAATAGCTTATCTGGCTACACAAAGAACTTTTACTAAAACTTCACACAAAGGTTTGTATTGAAAAATATCAATCATTCAAATCTATGGTTTGTAACCCTCTTTAAATGTTTTGATAGTTTTATGATAGACGGAACAGTATGTAATTAAGCTTCATATATTTTATAATGACTGTTTAACCTGTGTTTCCATGGAAACCACTTATACAGTTTTGTAAGATTTTTACCGCTTGGAAATTCAGAGATTTTTCTTAACTTAAATAAAATCCTATCTCATGAAAAATTACTAAATTTTCAAATGATTGTGTTTCGAGAAGCTCAGGGATCATGAAAATAAAGGTTTCTACTATCTTTACACAAGTATTAAAACCCCCAAGACCATCACAGTATTTTTAGGTCTTTATGATATGATGTATGATAAAAATGTTCCTGTTTAGGGATTGCTGATAAACCTGAATCTGAACACCGAAAGTGTTGACAAAATGATGGTATGGAAGTTTTAAAGAGAAGCAAAAGATACCAGATGGACATTCAAACACATAAGTCGAAAATAAACTGACAAAGCCGTTGCTAAAATGAAAAAGACCAACAGACAAAAATAGTATACCAAATACAACATAGAAAAACTAAAGACTGAAAACAATAGCGTTTATCACGTGGTAATTTTCCTTTTGGTCTCTTTTAGATAACATGCATCTGGTGCCATTGAACAAGATCAATTTCAAACTGATTTTTAAAGTTTTTTATTATGATGTGATAATACACCAATGTTCCAGGCTAGGAGGAAGGAGGAAGGTTGATCCCTCACAAACATGTTTTATTCGTCACATACCTAATATGCTGGTTATTCAGTGGTTGTCTGTCACGATTGTTTTCGTTTAATGTTTTATAATAACTCAAGCCTTTGGCTTTTTTTTATTGGTTTACTGTAATATTGAGGCTGTTTATAGCTGACTTTGCTGAATAATATATTTTCATTGTTGAAAGTCGTACAGTGACCAAGGTTGCTTTTTTTAATTGGTTTACTGAAATATTGAGGCTGTTTATAGCTGATTTTGCTGAATAAGATATTCTCATTGTTGAAATTCGTACGGTGACCAAGGTTTTATTTTTATAAATTGGTTTACTGTAATATTGAGGCTGTTTATAGCTGATTTTGCTAAATAAGATATTCTCATTGTTGAAATTTGTACGGTGACCAAGGTTTTATTTTTCAAATTGGTTTATTGTAATATTGAGGCTGTTTATAGCTGACTTTGCTGTATAAGATATTCTCATTGTTGAAAGCCGTACGTTGATCAAGTTTGCATCTACTTCATTTTACTCTGTGTAAAAGTTGTCTCTGATAGTCTTCATCGATCTTCTAACTTTTAAAATGAATGAGCAGGTGCAACATTATCAAAAGTCGTTTGAAAAATCAGTTAAGTAAATATTCGTCTTTGATATTTTGACATAATCTGCTTATTTGTTGAATGTGCTCCGTTTAGCACAAAACAAAGACAATTTCATAAAGCATATACTAAAATTAATTGATAAGAGAAAGATTTGAAACATGAACCTGGATGAATTATATGCAAACCTGACGTTCAAAAATTGGTAAATCAATAGAAGGCAATCTTCGAATACAATTATATTTATCATATATAAGAAAAGTGTTTGTTAAATTACTTCAACACAAAATGTAACTGCATATCATTGTAAAAGTATTATAATGATGATTATTTTATTGCCTTCCCTTGATGTTGGTTAATTAAATATATAGTTGTAGGTACCAGGTTCTACATTTTGAGCGAAAGAAAGACTAATGTATTTAATTAAAGGGTAATATTGTGTTTCCCTGTTCCTGGATGGACAAGCATCACGATTGTTTGCAGGAAAACAGAAACGAGGAGTACAGCAGCAGAAAACCAATATTATTGATTACTTCGACTTGCGAAAGAATAAGTCTTTTGTTTAGAGGCTAAGAGTAAATGATTTACGTGAAATGTTTAAACTTTACTCGACAAACAGAAAAATATGACTGTTCACATTAAAAACAATACTAAAATGAGAAATATTAAATGTTTACTCTTAAAAAAGATAAATAATTAGCGACTTCAGCTAAACATAAAATGGTGATTTCTGTATACAAAAAGAAGAGCTAGAGTAAGAACTAAAATTAAAGTAGGCGTGACAATCAGATTGTTCACCTCACGCTACAAAATTTGAAAAAAGACACTTTGTATTGTGTTTATACTACAATAACATCATTAATGTTACCGTTTATTTCTGATGAGAAGATAAAACCCGATTGCAATATAGTAAATGTTTACAAAGATCGTGACTCCCTTATAATTAGTTGTCGACAGTCTAATTATGGTTACTCTTTGTGATTTAAGACGTCACATATTTCAATATCACATGTATAAAAGAACAATACATATTTCCATATGAAGATAAAACTTCCGGAAGATAGGTTTATCATTTATTCTTGAAAGTTGAAGATTAAATGGTAATTGGAAGAAAATGACTCAACTTATTTTTTTCAGAAAGCTAAACTAATTCAGTTGAAACACATGGCAGTTTTAAATAATAAAACTTACAGTAAGCAACCTTGAAAATAAATCAAATAAATAATGAGCCAAATAAGAGCCGTAGCTAAACTAACAGGTAACTTAAAAGAACCGTATTAACCACGCCAGAAATACTTAAATCTGTATATTTATAATTAAGAACTTCTAAAAGCTATGTAAATGATTTACATCTTTAAAAGAATGTCGGGCATGCAATATTTTGTTTAAAAGACTTTAAGCCTACATGAAATTCAAATATTCTAACCGTTGTCTGTCTAATTTTCACGTAGCACCATAAAGAAATAACCAGTCTATAAGAAATAACCAGTTCAACTGATTTTTATGTTTCGTTCTTATGTTGTACCGTAACACCACTGTCCCAGGTAAGGTGGAGGGTTGGGATCCCGCTAACATTTTAACCCCGCCACATTCTGTATGTATGTGCTTGTCCCAAGTCAGGAGCATGTAATTCAGTTGTTGTCGTTTGTTGATGTGTTACATATTTGTTTTTCGTTCATTTTTTGTACATAAAATAGGCCGTAAGTTTTCTCGTTTGAATTGTTTTACATTTGTCATTTCAGGGCCTTTTATAACTGACTATGCGGTATGGGCTTTGCTCATTGTTGAAGGCCGTACGGTGACCTATGGTTGTTAATTTCTGGGTCATTTGGTCTCTTGTGAAGAGTTGTCTCATTGGCAATCATACCACATCTTCTTTTTATATATAAGGTCAATATGTGATATGAATGGTATAACAAAATGTTCAGCAGTAGCAACCTTTTTATTTAACGGAATAAGTAGGAACCAAATTTTAGAAATAAGTAGGAAATAAAATATTACAAAAACAAGATCAAGAGTAAAATATATTAGATTCCAAATTAAATTGGGGAGCTGTAAAAGTGTTTCTGGCAGACATATAGTAAGGAACGACCATTTAACTTCAAAAGGGGGTTATGGCTTTTCCTAAAAATATTCTGATTCCGAACTTGATGAAAAAATATTCTGTTCAAGCAGAGGACAAAAAAATATTCTGAATCCAGATTTTCCCATACCTTATAGTGTTTAATTTTGAACAAAATAATTTGGTTGATAGCGTTGTAAAACTAAAACAAAAATCTGACTCAGACAAAACCAATAACCCCACCCTCTTGATGTTAGATGGTTGCTCCTAGATGATCACCATCGACATTGTTCTTTTATACACGTAGTTCAAAGCGCTTCAGACGTACCAAAGTTATTATATTATAGTTGAATGATAGTAGCGGTAACAGTCTTGTCTTTCCTTTGTAAAAAATGTTTCAATTTCAATATTTCACATTCGGTTAAGTTGCAGGGCTAGACTATTTACATGACCGTTGGTTCATGAATTTTGTGATGTCTTACGGTTAGATAAGAGTCAATTACCAATCCGCAATTGTGTGATGCCTAATCACTTCATATAACTAAATTTATTTACCCTTCCGGAACACATGAAATCATCCCCGGTTTTGGTCGGATTCGTGCTGCTCATTCTGTATTTTTCTATGTTTTGTTTTGTATACTGTGGTTTGTCATTTGGTCTTTTTTTTTTTTTTTTTGCCAAGGCGTTGTCAGTTTATTTTCGACTTATGATTTCGAATGTCCCTTTGATATCTTTCGCATCTCTTTTGTTATTTTCATATTTTTGTGCAAACTTATTAAACAAATGTAGTGCCGTTACGACAATTCAATGTTTCCAGAAATATTGCCATTAACACCTGTCAGAATACACTTTCAATATGAAATATTGTAAAATAAAAAAGGCTGTAAAAGGACGGATATATTATATGAGAAGATAAATTTAAAATAAAATAAAAGCAATCAAACAAGTTTATCATTTTAAAAGCCTTGCGCCATATCATGTTAATTTGAATATCTGAGAATTTCGAACCAACCAGGAAGGAGGATCGAAAAGTAAGTGACATAAAGTAATCACATATATGCCAAGAGGAATACAGATTGAGATAAGCTTAAATTAAAATTTTGGCATGAGATTATACTGCATATCAGAATGAAGCAGAATATTTCTCTTTATTATCTTACACCATTACATTCTCGTTTTAAAAAAAACATAGGAGGTAAAATTGGTAGATCAATTTCATGTTACAAAGGGAATCAACTTCTGTACCAGGCCGTTTGTTTTCTCTTGAATTGCTTGACATTTTGTCCTAAATGGGCATTTTTAGCTGACTACACAGTATAAGTATGAGTACTTCTGATTGTTGAGGGTCATAGTGTGACATGTACAGTTGGTTGAAAACATCCTGGTTCTTTGGTCTCAAATCTGGTGGATAGTTGAATTTGCTGCAACCATACATTTCATATCATAAAAACAACTGTTTTCAAAATTATGCCATTAATAAGTACAATGTATCCATTACAATTTTAATTGGTAAAACCGTCGTTTAAGACAATAACTCTTACAAGGAGATTGAAGTTGTCCAACAATTTGGTCAAATTGCTGGAAGGCAGATATTGTTATTCTGAAAATCCTTTCCTATCAGATTTTCTCTATCTTTATAACAGTTTTAAAGATGAAGGACAATACTTTTGTTTTACCAGAAACTCCTCTTTGTAGAACTGAACCTCTTTTCTGTGGCCAATGCTGGGATGGATTATTTAAGTCTTCCTTTGGAATCATATTTTTTCTCTCAAAACCATACCATACTCCACCTCCCCGAAACCTAACCCCTTTCTCCGTAGAAGTTAAATGGATGTAACCTTACATGAATTACCTTTACATTTTGACATTAGAAATCTAAATTTGATAATATAAAAACTATTTGTCAATTTCAACTGTTTTGTCTTGGTCTGATAATCATTAAAACAATCAAATTTATTTTCAAATTGGAATTTAAAATTCAGTGAATGACATGTGTACCCTGGTCAAAAAGATTTGGACAGCCACGGGAAAATGAGGGTATATTGGATAGGGCCATAAATTTAGCCTTGCAACAGGCCACCTATGGACCCCTCACAGAGTTGTTGGAAGGGTTCTTAACGTGCAGAGCGTGACACTCTCTCTACACGAGGCATCGGATTTAACGTACCTATTCTGACCGGACGTGGCTGCGTACTAGATACATCCCGCAAAGCCAAACGGACGCCCCACTTTGGCAAGGTTTTACTGCCGGTCGGAAGAAGACCTGTAGTGACAATATTTCTATTCCCCAGTCACCATTGGGGATAGTAAAACGCATACATTTGTATAAATTGATTAAAGGTTTGTTTTAATTGTTAAGCTTTAATTTATTAATGGATAAAATTTAACAACATTATCCCGCTCGTCATAATTTTGTAAGTATTGCAATATATTTAGTTAAGAAATAAGTTTGATTGATTATTGGTTGCTTAACGTCCAGTGGCAAATTGAGAAATAAGATGTCCTAATTGAAGAGTACTGCCACCAAAAAGAATGATCAACGTTAAAATAGTAATGCAAAATTCTACATCTACAGCTTAAACATGCATTGACTAAACCTTGCTGAACTAAACATGTTTCTTGATAGCAGAAAGCTGTCAGATTCATCTGAAAGTATGACACTTTATTTTATAGAAACATATTCATTTTATACTTTCTACTTTTAAGGAGAAGTGCATGTAGGATAAGTTATAATAGCAAATAAATGCTATTCAAGTTTTAACAAGCTGAACACATATAAGTGCTTCTTAAGGCAATATTCAGTATCAATAAATGTACCCACAAAAGTTCAACTTATCTGCATAAAGTAGTGCATAAAACATCTTTCAACTTCTTTTTAAAGAAAGCGAAAATCAGTACAATATTAATGTAGCCTCGTGTTTATTTGCACTTTTGGATAATTTTATTTGATTTATTACAATGCCAAAATAAAAATTTTCTAGGAATCTTCAATTAAAACTTCTGCTTGACCACGAATACGTTTTATTTTAGAGGCCAGCTGTAGAATAATAGCTACAACTCATATCACCTAATAATAAAATAAATAAAATAAGTTTTATCTTTTGAAAAATTGTATCTGGTATGAATATTAGAAGGCGATGTATATCGTGGTATTTTATAATGAACGACATAGCTTCGCATCCGTGGAATTTCACAATTTGCCTATAGACTTTAAGGTGGTGCATAACACTGCAGGAGATAACTCTGTAAAAATCAGCTGAACGTTTTATCACGTTCTTTTGTTAAGGAAATATTAAGCTTCTCAATTACCAAATTAATGTTTGTCAAACTCTTACATATCCAATGAAATTTTTCCGATAAAAGTGTGTTGTTCAAGTTTTTGAAATGTTTATATTTTTGTCAAAGGGTCAAAGTAAATATTTTCTCAAAATTTTATGAAAACTAAACGAGCCCAATTAATTTTAGTCAAGCTGTTTGGTACCACCTTAATAGAAGAAGCATCATCTGAAATTAAAACGTGTTCGTTCCATTCATAGCCAGACCTTAGATCGCGTACCTAAAAAAATAGAATAATGCGTTATGAGAACAAGTTCGTAACGCGAACGTGTAGAAAAGCATAATAATTCGGAATGTGGATTCATCCTTTTGTTATTGAAAAAGTAAAATAACAAAATACCAAACTCAAGGAAAATTCAAAACGGAGAGTCATTTCTCAAATGGCAAAATCAAAAGCTCAAACACATCAAACGAATGGAAAACAACTGTCATATTCCGGACTTGGATGTAAGCATACGCTGAATATTGAAAGTAATTTATGGTCACAGATGCAAATTTAGTCAACTTTTTCAATATGACAGCCTTCATAAGTTGGTCATGTAACTTGCAGCTACATATATGCATGTACGATTTCCGTTTTCAGTAATCAGATTAAACTAATATTATAACAATGCTGAACAGAATTCAACAACAGTGTGTTTTAAATTAGATTAACTTTTAGATAAACAAGAAGAAACAAATTGAATTTACGATAAATTATTCTGATATCTAACGCTAAGAAAAAGTCGACAAATCAATTTATGTGTTGCTGAATGACGGAACAACCCGTAAATATCACATTATACACCACAACTACAAGATCATCATATGACTTTAAGGTAATACCACTATCAGTTGGTGTGCCCATAATTGTTATGACATTTTGCAGCATCTGTGTTTCCTCAATTGTCTTTATTTCCTTATCAGGTCAAGAACGGAAATCTCTTTACATGGAAAGTCATCGATAGATTCAGCGTATATACGGTATTACTTGATATCCTTTTTATGTCACTCAAACAGCATATGGTATTCACCAACCATTTGGAAAATTTACCAGAGTTAACAAATTGGCATGCTCAATTTACGGAATTTTAATACTGCAGTTTGCATTTTCACAAGTTACTCTTGCCACCGCGATGTCAATTTATGCTTTCAACCTTGTGATGAGAAATCGACATATGTCGCTAGGAAAGTGGGTTATTTTATTCTTTTCCCGCCATTGGAGCTACACTGATTGAGTTGATAATTGCAGCATTCTTTGACAAGTTTTCACCAAACCCAGTACAGTAAGTAGTACATGTATTTATGGAAATCTATTATGCTTTGTAAATAATTAAAATGAATATACCGTAGATAAAATATTAAAATAAACTATTGTTATCAAAAAGTTCTTTCATTCTTTGAACAAATTGTTGATTCCAAAATCTATTTTGTCTTTTATAAATGAAACAAGTATTAAATATTGTGTCACTCTTTTCAATTGTACAGTTTACTATGTCTACACGTTTATTGGTTCGCCCGTTTTACGAGAGACAAAATTTCACAACATAAGTTCATCAAATACTTTATATCTACATGTTTCGGCTTTTATTTTGATTTTCCATATCTTGCAATAATAACTATGCATTAAACCTTTTATTATTCTGTGATAGAAGTCATTTTGAAAAAAGAATTACCAAACTTACCAGTTATGAATGGAATGTAAATAACCTTGCATTATATGTATATATGTGATCCATTTAAATTTGTTCATTATTTGCGAGATTCAAATATTTAATCAGTTACAACCATACATTTATTATATGATAACATAATAGTAATTAAATATATTTAAACGTAAGCCAAATACAAAACAATCATTTAAAATCTTATAAACAGTTGAACTACTGCCGACAGTTAATTGCCTTGCAAGAAATGATTTACAGTCGAACATCGATATATTTACCGAACCAGACCTAAAGTACATGCGATTTAAAAGGGTTTCAGAATCTAAAGGACTATCATAAAGGGTAATTTTATTGTTCGTACCCAAAAATGAAAATAATGTCAGGTCATTGGTTGAATTTCAATTGTTTAGGACGTTTTAATCAATCAAAACGCATTGGTGTATATTACCCAGAATTCATTAGATTCTAAAAACGGCGAATTATCCGTCAGTGTGCTTAAAGCAGTAAATATGTCCATGTAGGAAATATAGTTTGATATCTATTATCTGTATTTTGTAAACACATCTTTTATTTCCACATCACCTCGGTGGTCTCGTGGTAGTGTGTTCGCCTTGAGTGCGGGAGGTCGTGAGTTCGATCCATGTCTTCTGGCGGACTGTTACCTTGTGAACTACCGCGTTGAAAATCCGGCTCAGCGTGTCGGTCTAAAAGCAAGTTTAATGTTACATTAACTGCTCTCGTCCTGAATATGCAGACTAATTTGTCGCTGGACGTTAAGCAGCAATCCATCATCATCATCTTTTATTTCCCGATTAGCTATTGCATGTTTCTGGCCGATCAAAATCAAGCGATAACTTTTCGAGATGAAGAACACAGTGGTTTTATTTATAGAATTATATTTTCGTTGAAAACTGACCAATGAAATTGCGATGAAAATCGTCATCATTTTAAAATTGTCTGATGTAAACTATATATATGTAAAATATTCATAAATTTTGATGGTATATCTAGAAAAGCGCATGAAACGTACCAGATTTATGAAGTTTCATTCTTTTATAATAGTCAACTATCCATTAAAATTATCGAATCAATGAAATGAAGTACATTGTGTACTAAAAATTGCATCATGTCAATAAATTCAAAATATGTCAAGTAACTATTAAAAGCTCCGAGCTCATCCTCACGTAAAATGGATATATTCGCGCTATCTGAAGGTGTGAAATCCATGCACACATTTTGGACACGGGCATGGTACGATTGTTTTATTTTGTGTAAATAATTTCCGTCACCCTTTTAGTAATCAGATATTTAAAAAGCTGCAAAACATCATTATGTCCTTTTCTTGTGTAATCAGATACAAGTAAGCAGCAAATCGTATGCTCCTTTGTGGTCGTGAACAAAACATCCCGAAAACAAAGAAAACGGGAAGCGTTCATGTACATAATGCAAAAACAAAACCGATATTAAAAAAATTTGATTCACTAGCATTATATTAGCTTGAATCTTAAGATATCTATTTTATTTGTTTTGCTATTGTAAACAGAAATTCGTAATCTTATATGATAACATTATCTGCGTAATTTTCTACAGGTGTAAATTGGAAACCAAATTTGATTCGGATTTTCGCCGTTTTCGTTTGGCTATATTTTCTCTCTTTTTCTTAGACTTATGTTAACTTTCCTTTACTAGCTTCCTTCCCTTTCGTATATTTAACACAATAAACACACTTTGCCTACTTAAAACCTCATGCTTATTTTATCCGTTTCATTTTTCAGCTGTTCATTAAAAGAAGAACGTGGATTCGTAATCTTCCATTTTCTCCAAATATGTCTTGGTATACTTCTGTCAATCGCCATCATTATAGTCCTGTACTTGATCATGTGGTGTTATATTAAACGACAGACAATGACGATGAATACATCGTTTGGGCAACAATCAGCGGTCAACCCGAGACGCCTTGCTTTGAAAATGTCACTGTTCGTGCTAGTACATGTTATTCAGTTTGGCGGAATGCAGTCGAGGGATTATGGATTCGATTGAAGAACCACCAATAAGTTTCCCATATGCAACAATATTTATCGGCGCAACCGGAGGTATAATGAACGGTTTGGTGTTTCTTATAGCGCGTAAATGATAAACATTAACAAAGTTGAATTTTAAAATAATGTTAATGTCATGGTTTTGTATTCTATTGTTGTAAACATAACTGTCATATAAAGTAATTTTGTACTTGTGACTGTCGAATTCAATGATGATGTGTACGTGTCTTTATATATATATAATTTCAAACGGTTAAACGTAGTGAATTAGAGTGAAATTATTTTCTCTTGTTTTTGCATGATGTATAGGCGTCGTACCTATCGTGTGGTCAGTTTCCCGCCGAAACGGGGTTTCGGTCATTCAGCACGACATCGCCAAAGCGAGCAGTTCTCATTTAATCATTTGGTAAATTTTAATTTATTCAATAAGTCCCCTTTTAATTATTTATAAGATTGATAGCACTGGAAGGTTGTTTTCTCTTTGGTATTATGTTGTGTGAAGTATATAGTTGTGTATAATATATGCATATGTGTTTTTGAATGTTCATGTGTAACATATTTAATAAACATAGCAGCGGCGTTGTCGTGTACGTAGCTTTGCAGTTTAATTATGAGTTTTTGTATTCTTCATACTTTCACAGTATGCTATTTCCTTTAAATGGTTTTTCAAAGGCATACATTATCATGGGGTGACGTACATGAGACTAGTATTATGTAGTGAAGTTTAATACAGAATGAAGGTTGTTACAAGAGAATTTGTTTATCCATGAAGGTACATATATCGAGCCACTAACATATTGCTCTTTTACTGTCTATGTTAAATTACCAAGTGCGGCCACTCATAGTCATTTTGTCATAGCTTGTCATATAGGCACAATCATTCTTGTCAAAACAATACCTCATAATGGATTGTGTTTAACAATTCAGCATACCTGCATATATGAGCGCACTGGTTTCTGGAAGTCTTAAAGTACAAGAACAGATCTTAGAGACAAGCAAAATATGCCCTTCTATTTCAATTTAAAACAATTTTATTATAATTCAAAATTAACATTCATCATGGGTTCAACAGTGAATCCAGGTTCTTACATCTAAGCTTTCATTTCATACAAAATTGCCTAAATATTTTACATATTTTTGAGTTACAACAGTGCGTAGGATTTATTTGGGTAAATTATTTTTTTATCAATTTCATTCTATGATTTATTTAAGCAAAGAAGAAAACACATAAGCTTTAACCCAAACACTATTTTACTGTATCCAAGCTCAAATAGGGTTTGTAAAACATATGGATAAGAAATTGAAACTGAAAGTACACATATGTGGGGGATGATTTTTCAGAAACAACCACTGTAAATTTGTGAATTTCTACTAAAGTAATAAGGTGTTTACCTTTTATCAGATTTTGCCGAGATTTTTCATTAACTTTAAAGATCATCAGTCTGAAAATACATTAAACTGCGAAGTTTGCTCCTTTTTCTGCAAGTTTGAAAAGGACCATTTTATTTCAACACTGTTTCTGTGGTATCTCTTGGATAACCAAGAGCAATGTCTATATCTCGAAACTTGGAAATTTGCTGGACTGGTAAATAATATTATTTAAGGGCTATTCTTTTAATTTTAATACAAGTAATTATCAATGTCAAACTTATAATTCTATACTTAAAAACACGAAACAACTTAAAAGTCTCAAATTAATTTGACAAAATCTTTCTTTTAATTATGAATAAGAAATAATAAACATGTTGCATGGATGATGATTTTAATCCAAAGCAATGCAAACATTGAAGATTTTGTTAGTTTTAACTGTTTGCATGATGGATGACCAAACCAGGCTGATATACCATATTTGAGCAATTTGGGGAGGGTTCTAATTTGACATCAATGAATTTTTCAGCGAAAACTTAACTTGATAACTAACATAAAATGTGACCAATTCGTTTGTTTCAGTAATATGTATTAAACCACAAATTCATTGCTCCATTGCTTTCCATGCTAAATTCACCAATTTCGGGCATTTATAAACACTTTGTCTTTATCTTTAATTTCATATAGGAGCGCACAGGTTCCTGGAAGTCAGGAAGTAAAAAAAAAACAAGCACTTCTGGTCTAAGAAACAGGCAAAACATGCCTTTCTATTTCATTATCATACAACTTCTTTGTTATCTAAAATAAAAAGTTCGACGATCCCAGGTCTTAAAGTTTTTATATTGTATATAAATTGTAAGTTACAGCTATACGTAGGAACGCATTTGTGAGAAATATTTACATCTCACTTTGATGTTTTTCTTTATCAGTCCCGAATAAGCTGTGTTATAACTGAACATATAAGTGTATAATCATGATACACAAGTAACTATATACTGAGACTGCAATCGGGACATTCTTATGCATTCATGTTTAGTGTGTGACGGTTCTGTGAAAGAAAGTTGAACTCTAAGATTGCAAATGCATATAACTTTAGAGCTTAATAACGTTATACACATTCGTAGGGATTATATCACCAATTTTGTGCATACTTGAATTGGAATTTTCTTATCATATGTATCTATATAACCTAAATATCCATATTACCATAATGATTGTAACTTTATTTTGGGGGATAAAGAAAGGTCCCAATTTATGAGACGTATGAGTACTTAAGACAAAACGAAGCAACTAGAAATACATTAAAGAATTTTGCAAAGATATTATGGTGGCATATAGTTGAAAACAAAGATACATATAATAATGTTAAATTTACGAGTTAATAATAATTTAACATAACATACACAATAGCACAACACTGATTGCAAATATAAGTGAGTATAGTCTTTTCTAACAACAATGGTAAGAAATTAAATGTATGTTGGGCTGCAGTAAACAATAAATAGATATTGTATCTTCGGTTACAGTGTAAATTTATATGAAATACTTTAAAATCAGTTATTGGATATGAAATAGAAATCAGAGGATACTCAACAAATACATAAAAGAAATTAATAATATTATGTAGGAACTCATAGGGAATGGAAAAACAAATCAAGTTGCTCGGAACACTTTTTGTTTGCCATCATAAAAGGGTGAAAAATATGTACTAGTTAAGTGATTATGGACGTCATACTAAACTCCAAACTATATAAAAGAAACTAAAATATAAAATCATACAAGACTAACAAAGGCCAGAGGCTCCTGACTTGGGACAGGCGCAAAAATGCTGCGGGTTAAACATGCTTTTGAGATCTCAACCTCCCCTATACCTCTAGCCAATGTAGAAAAACAAACACACAGCAATACGAACAGTAAAACTCAGTTTAAAAGAAGTCCGAGTCCGATGTCAGAATAGTTAACAAATATATCTTCTTAAACCTGTTAATCTTTATTTAAAATTATATAGACAACATTACGCAAGGATTCTCAGGGCCATCATGTGAACTTAAAAATATTATCAAAACGAAATAATTTGGCGTGATAAATGGAAAGTTTTACAAAATAATGTTGCAACTAGAAAAGCAAATCAGTTACATTGAAAAATTCTTCATAGTATTTTATACTAAAAAAGATACATAGGTCCAATGGGATTTGTCACTTCTATACAAGTCTCATGATCAATCATACCACATTTTCTTATTTCTTATAATTATTTTCGAAATGATGTATGGGTAATTATTTTTGAGAAGATGAATTGATGTCTTTTTATAAATTGTACAATTACAATGTAAGTTACATTGATATTTTGCATGTGGACCTGTAACTTTACCTGAAAAAGAGAGTAAGGGTAATTATTATATGCATCATGTAGCTTCTATCGACACCAAAAATAAATGCAGCATGTTACCTTTGTCGTTAATAAAATTAAATCTGAATCATAACTTTTAAAACCCTCAAGTTCAACTAAGTTTCCTATCTAGTTCTTGGAAAGAAAAGAAAATAAACTTATAAACATTAAAATAGGCAAACGACAACCACTGAGCAGGTCATAAGGACAGGAATTCGAGCATGTGAATTGGTAAATCTATTGTTTTAGATCTCAGCGACCTCTTTTATATTGATTAAGAAGACCAAATAAAGGCACGTATAAATATATAAAGCAAAAAAAGAAAAAAAAAAAAAAAAAAGTACAAGTACTGAACTCATTGCTTATAGTTTATATATTTTTCACAACATCAGTGTACATTTGTTTTCAAAGAGAAGAATATCTTTTGATAAAGAATTATAGTCACTTTCAGAATTACTTCTTACTTTTTCCTTTTGATAATGAAAATATATATCTAGAATTAGAACAAGTTAATATATTTTAGTTGAAATGTTCTCTTATACTCGGAATGTCTATATGCAGCCAAACTTTAAGTTATCCATCTATTTAAATGTAGTCTGAGAAACAGGATTTATTTATTAGCTGTAATCAGCTTTGAACCAGATTTCAGTAACTACTAGTACTCTAAGATCGGACATTTGTGTCTTTTTGTTTTGTTTCGTTTGTGGTTTTTTTTGGAAAGGGGGTGATGGCTTGTGTCGATCTGTTGAGTTTTGCATTTACAAAAGATTTTAAAAGTCTGTTCTTATGTATTGTTGTAACACAACTGTCCCAGGTGAGGGGTTAAGCTTTATTATCATGTTTATCCCCGTCACATTGTGCATCGATACGAGAGTTTATACTTCACAATGTTTACGATTTAGGCAAATGAACTCAAATGAGCTGTTCCTATTGTCACATTTGCTTTGATGGTTCAATCTAATTTATTACTGTTAAAGTTCCAATGTTCGTGGTTTTTAGTGAATGGCTTTATCCACGAATTTAAGTGTCCAACGAAATACATTTTATGTAACACCTGTTGTCCAATTCAAGACATGGAAAGATCCCCATGTAGGTTTGACTACATGGATACGGTCATATAAGCCAACGCACTATGAACTAAATATACATTTTTTGTATAGCTTCAGACCGGATTGTACCCATTTAATCTTTACAAAATCTAAAATGTACGACTGTTTACCTTTAAATTCTTATGAGAAATAAGTTTTGATCGATGAAAGTCAGAATTCCGGTGATGATATGCGATAATGAAGTGCTTATTTTTTCCTTTTTTTTTTCATAATTCTCATACGAAAAAAATAATGATTTCAATTTGGGCTTGCTTTTGTATTTCATAATAATTAATTCTACAATTCAAAGTACATTTGTAGCATTTTTATATATGTAACCGTTTTTGTTAAGTGACATGTTTATGGCCCAATTAACATCTTTGATGATCGTTAATCTGTTGATGATCATTCGATCTCGAGTTAGTAAGTGTCATTACTTCTGATTATACCTGTGAAACAACTAAAATGTTTACTCTGCATTTTCCTTCAATCGAGACAATTTGTAATCATAGATGAATCAGCTTATTTCCAAAAACAATTATTTTATTAAAAATATTATGTATTTTGGTTAGTAATGAAAGACGAACAAGTGAGTGGAAATGAACACCTTATTTTACAATGTTCCACAAATTATTATAAAACAACATATGATTAATATCACGAATATTCGTTTCTGAAGTCGTTAAATTCGTCATTCGTTTTTTTCTTCAGAAAACTCAAGTCCACGAATTTAAGAACCCTCGAACATGTAACTTGCGCTGAAACCACGAAAATTGATATATAATATCAATATATAACTAAACCAAAAGATACATAGAAGAACGGACAGAAAATGTTTGTAACGGTAAGGACAAGTTTGAGTGTAACGACACCAAGTCAGTTGTAGCAGTCATAGTTTAAATGTAAAATTTTTGTTCATTATTTTGTACATATATTAGGCCGTTAGTTTTCTCGTTTGAATTATTTTACATTTGTCATTTATAGCTGACTGTGCAGTATGGGCTTTGCCCATCGTTGAAAACAGTACGGTGACCTAAATCTGTTAATTTCTGTGTCATTTGCTTTCATGTAATATGTTGTCTCATAGCAATCATACCACTTCTTCTTTTTCATATTTATCCCCATCGAAAGAATACAGTCTTATACTTTAATAGTTAGTTTCGAGAAGATTTCATACATCAAGATTATATTTTGGAAGACATACATTTACCTTCATCAGGAACTCTCAAAGCCAAAAGTGTACTAGTATACAAACCGAAACAATTTAAGAACTGCATGACTCAAAACATATATAACAACGGTTTAAGTGATAAAGATACTTATTTATTGTAAATACTTCTTCAAGCGAGTTTGACATCAACATGAACCAAAACTTTAAACCGTTATTTAAGCATTGACCAATTAGATAGACAGCCTTTCAAAGGAATGAAACAGGTTGAGTAATACTTCAATATTGCCAAATGTGGAATAACTCCACTAACAAGTATGTTTTGATTAAATGAGAGATAGTTTCTTGTGTCAAAATTAAAATATAGAAAATAAAATTGAAAATAATATATCAATTAAAACCAATTGTTCAGAGAACAATTGAAGGTCTTCCACAAAAACTAGTATTTTGATATGAACATAGTAAAATTCGGTCTAAAATGTCATTATCAGCGTCAAATGATAGCTTATGGTACGCAGATTCCAAAATATATGGTTTCTATACAAAACAAAATAAATAGGGAGATAATTTGTTACTTCTGGTTTAAAAATGTTACTTCCGGTATTATCTAACTGTTTAACTGACCCTGATTCCAAAATATATGGTTCTATATACTTTTATATTAAATAAGTACAAAAATAGATACTTCCGGTTTACATAAGGTCACTTCCGGTTGGCTTTTCAAGGTTGAATGACTTGCAACCTAATGCAATAGTCCCATGGCTTTATCATGTATGCATATGAGATAAAAGCAAAGGTCAAAATCTAGAAAGTCAAACTTACCTATGACCTTGAGCTCAATTTTAAGGTCAAGGACCTCAAATCCAAAGATCTTAGGTCTTAATTATATTTGGTTAATGAGTTATATCACCATACGCGTATTTTTAATACAAGAGAGGAGAAAACTCTAATTTAATATTAGCGTACCCTTTAAACCAATATGTATGTGTAACGACATGTCGCAACTAACAATTAAGTAAAAATATGTTGTCGATATCTTATAATTTATGGTGTTTGAAAAGAGGTGAAAATAAGTCAAAATTCAAACTAAGAAATGACCTTGACCTTTGACCTTGACCCTATTTTATTTTATTTCTTTTTGGACCAAGAACCTCAAATCCAAAGACCCTGGGTCTTAATTATATTAGGTTCATGAGTTATATCACCATATGCATATTTTGAATAAAAGAGTGGAGAAAACTCTAATTTGATGTAAGCGTTCACATTAAACCAATATGTATGTGTTACGACATCTCGCAAATAACAATTAAGTAAAAATATGTTGGCGATATCTTTTATCGTGTTTGAAAAGAAGTAAAAATAAGCCAAAATCAAATCTAGAAATGACTTTGACCTTTACCTTCACCCTATTTTTTTTTTTTTTTTTTTTTTTTTTTTTTTTTTTTTTTTTTTTTGGACAGAGGACCTCAAATTAAAAGACCCTAGGTCTCTATCACTTATGGTTTACCAATTACAATTACATTTTACTTATTTCAAATACAGAAGGGGAATAACTCTCATATGGAGTTGCCGGACCGCTTCGGTCAAATTATTTTAAGATCCTGAGGATATAACGAGCAAATTGGTGCCATAAATTTGTCATAATCTTTTACGGTTGGGAAGGAGATGCGTACACAAGAAAAATAGTGCTTGGGGAGATAACTCTTACAATAAAAAGTGTTCGGTTAAACAGGGTCAATTTCAAAGTAGCAATGACTGTTCGATATCATATGCAAAAATCTAAGCGACATCTTGCGAAACGAAAAGCACCGTAAGAAAGATGGAAGAAGAAAACAAAATAATAATCAGAAGAAATGCAAAAGGTGCAATGCTTGATAAAGTAAGAAGTTACCTGCCGTATTGAAACATTATTTAAATACAGTACTGTGTCAGGCAGAGATTAATGAAACTTACAAAATGAACAAAAGCTAAGACATTGAAAACTAAATATAGAACTTAACGATTTTCAATTTAAAGGTTAATACAAATAAGTTAGATTCTGTTCTAAATGTGTCAATTAGTTGTTTTATACTAGTTCAAAATAAAGGGTAGTTCTGTCGAATACTTAGTATGCTTTATCATTTGTCATTGTTTATAATAAAGTTTTCTTGCTAGTTTGAGTCCTTGATTTCTCATACTCTCCTCTGTTTGCAAAAGAAAAACCCACATAGATATTGTTCAAAAAGCTATGGAATTTATCTGTGTATAAGCTTCACCAAAAATAATGTCAAAGAAACAACCAAATTAAGCTATTCCGATCTTTTTCAGACGGCGTAAATATATTCATACGAATTATAAAAGTCCATCTAATTTCAATCATACTTCCAGATGCATAGAACTTTGAATCCGAGATATAAGTATGCCTATAGTCAGGGAATCTCAAAACAGGTCAAACTTGTAGTTTACTTTTTAATTTTGTACACTGAAACACAAAGAGAAACAGACATTGTTATAGCAAAAACATTAAAACATCAAAATTCGTTAAGTTATGAATAAACCATACGAGAAAGAATTGTAGTCAACACCACAATTACGGATTCTCCTCCGTTTCAAAATAACAAGCATTTTAGAATAGAATAGAGAATGGAAACTTGGAATGTTTCAAAGAGACAACAACCCGACCAACGAGCAGATAACAGCTCAATGCCATCAATGGGCCTTCAACACAGCAGCAAGAAAACCAACAACCGGAGGCTGAATCCTAAAAATTATATTACATCAGCGAAATCAACACCACACTAAACATCGAAACATACAAATGAACCAATATTTAAAAACACCACACGAGCCTAACAAAGACTACAGGTTCCTGACTCGGGACAGGCACAACAATATGGTGGGGTTAAACATGTTTTATGAGATTTCAATCCTCCTTTATACCCCTAGCCAATGTAGAATAACTAAACACTCAGCAAAACCCACAATCCAATTTTATAAGAGGTAATAGAAGAAACTAAGGAAATGACAATGATCAACATAAATTAACAAAGGACTGCTAGCAGTAACTGACATGCTTGCTTTAGACCTCAGTTAAACTGATCGAAAGATT
This sequence comes from Mytilus coruscus, assembly GCA_017311375.1. Taxonomy (NCBI): domain Eukaryota; kingdom Metazoa; phylum Mollusca; class Bivalvia; order Mytilida; family Mytilidae; genus Mytilus; species Mytilus coruscus. Next base: position 78,519,898 of record CM029603.1, on the reverse strand, counting down.
ATGTCTTCATCATATTAAAATCAATCACAATCAATATCGTTAGTTGTTAAGTATCATACCTTCATAAATCATACGAAACGAACATAACTCGTATCAGGCCAACAACTGGTTTTAGAATAAAGTTGTTTATTTTCATTTCAAAGACCCTTGTAGTGAATCGATATTTATTCCAAAAGATACACCCTAAATGACTTGAGAACAGTATCGTAACTATATACCATTTGATTAAGTTCGTTTAAAGGTTTGAGGTGAATGACGACATACAAGACTATTATAGATATTTGAATAAAATAACAAAAATATGATAGGTCCTTGTTCTTGTGTTTGAGATGAAGCAATTACAGATTTGGTGGAAATGATTCTTTCTAGATTTTAAAAAATTATCAATGACACTTTCCTCTTTTAAAAATATGAAAATTAACAAGGCTGATTCTTTAAAATGGCTTTTAAACTATATTATAGAATTAAAGACATTTTTGTAGAGGTTATTGATGTGTAAACTGTTGCAATTAACTTACAAACTGAATAAAAGTTCATTAATGATTTAGTTGCTATGTTGACTTGCACAAACTCACAAATGTTCGATTTATACATCGAATATATAATGAAATAATATCTATCTAAGTATTTCATTTTAATGAGATATTATCCGATTTAGAAATAAACATGAAACGATTGAATGACATATATTACACCTTTATGTCAGATAAAATATACAACATCTTTAATAAACATCCAGTGGTTATTGTTTTAAGCTATGTGCATATGTCAAATGAAGCTCACCAATTTATGGGAAACGTAATTTACCAAGCAGCATGTACAAAAAAAAAAAACAACTCTCATTTCAAATGACTGGTTCCTGCGTAGTTTATATCGCATAATGCTTTGAATAACGACTGCAAATTATCTTAAAATATATTAAGACAAAAGCAGGTCAACAGATCAACTTTTGAGCTGTTGATAAGTGATGAAACAATTCAGTAATGACGCTTTACACAACACCTCTACAAGTCGACGTAATTAGAACTCATTGCCAACTGTAGTTGGTGTACCGAATTTTCTTATAACATTTACCAGCATCGTCGTGTTTTTAATTGTCTGTATTTTCCTCATAAGGTCAAAACCGGAAATCTATTTAAATGGAAAATCATTGATATATTCAGCCTTTATACGGTCATATGTGATCTCTTGCTGTATCCAGCTCAAACAGTATTTGGGATTAATCAACATTTTAGGAATTCGTGATATATTCGCTGGATACCTCTAAAATATTTATCAGTCTGGATTCCATACTGTAACCTGACAGAATTGATATTACTGTTAGAAAAAACTAATTAAGGACATGTAAGGTAGAGGCGTTTCAGCGACAAGTGTTGATAGGCAATCAACAAAAGGAATCTTATTTCCTTTTAGAAGCAAACCAGTTTAACTATTTAGTGCGTATTTCTGGGTTACTGCTTTTCACAGAAAAAAATCCGTCAAAACAGATGTTTACAAAGCAAAGTATTGAAAATCAACAATCGACGAAAGACAGACAAAATCGTTAGTTAAAGACCCAAGGCAATGGTCCATAAAACATAACACTGAAAAGGGGCAGCAAAAATGTAACCAACAAAGTTTTGAGAAGATCTCAAAAACTCAGAATAAGGAATAGCAAATATAATGGACTAAAACGTATTTTACCTTTAAATACGGGTTGAATCAGCAAGGCTGAATTTGCGCCAAACCTTCATTTGGCATCATCCAATTCAGTCAACCTATGCACTTCAATATCTTGAACATAAGTAGATGTATGTAGATGTATAATATTTCAGAATTAATTCTTGATTACGTATTATTGACGTATATTGGTTTACTTTATCAGAATTAGTAAGGAAGGTTGTACTTACACAATATATAAATCAGAATTAAACACTATAAAGCACAGCAAAATGTATACAGTTACTAAGACTGGCATGAACACATAACAGTACACCGGCCTTAAATTGTATAAGTGCTGTCTAGTATATTACAGTTTCTCAATGTAATGGGATTACTCGCTTGAACTGTCATATTAATATAAGTCTTTTGTTAAGAAACAGTGCATATGTTAATATAGCGTTTATAGCTCTGATATCTTTAAACTGTGACACAATGCAATATATGACTACAGATATATTTCAAATGTTGTAATCAACATTTAGTCTTATTTTCCTCAAATGTGGCACCTGCCGTGCTGCTCATGTGAGTACAAATTTAGTAATAAATGTAATTTGGGGATGTCACATTCTAAGGGAAAAAATTAGCAGCACGGCAAGTGCACATGCGTAGCAGGATCTGCTAAGATCACTTCCGGTTTTAGTTGGGTTTGTGTTGATCAGTCTTTTTTTATGTTGTGTATAGTTGACGGTAGTTTTTGCCATGTCGGTGTCATTTCGTCGTCCACATATGAGTTGAATATCCCTTTGGTATCTTCTGTCCCTCTTGTTTTGACCCAATTGTTTTTCTTGATACAGTCCGTGTAACGTAAAGTTAACAATACGAACGATGCCCGAACCATGTACGGACGATGCCCGTACGATGTACGCACGCTTCCCGAACGGTGTACGAATGCAAACGAAACGCTGACCGAACGTTGTACGGACGCTGAGCGAATGATGTACGAACGAAACCATGTACCATAAACCATACCATAAACGATAACATAAGCGCCCTTTTGTCGTACATCGTATGGTTTTGCGTACATCGTTTCATTAGCGTATACCGTATCGTTTAGCGTACATCGTTTCGTTTAGCGTATATCGTATCGTTTAGCGTACGTCGTTTCTTGTCATGCATAGTTTCGTTTAGCGTATATGTTTTTTAAATATAAAACATGAATTGTGTTCTGTTAAATTTTTTATATATGTGATAATATGCGTAAAATTTAGATTGGATGCATGTTTCAGTTTTTAATTAATAGTTTAATAAATTATAATTTAATCTGACTCGATGTTGATCCAACATTATTTACATAAAAGTTTGAAAAATAAACACTGAAATAAATTTAAACAAATTAAAAGATACAATTATGATTTTTTAGCCGTAGAAATACGTACTTGGTGAATGTGCGAGTAAACTACAGTCTGCAGAGTATTCAGTCAACATTTTTGGAATATAGCCTAAGGTATCCCCATTTGTTTCCCAAATGAACAATTTATTTTAGATGGAATTCGGAATTAACCTAATGTTCTTACAAAAGTATATTCGGAGTCTTAAGGTTGACCTTTTGTTCAAACGTGTTGTTAATATTTTATGTATTCTCTTTTATAGCATTATTCTAAAATCGACTGAGTAGCAGTTTTATCTATATGTCGTAATTAAACCATTTTGTTTAGATTATAGATTTTTTTTATTCATTTTCAAATCAGACAAAAAACCAAATATTCTTGAAATTTCAAATACAAACAATTACTCATTATGTGCCTCATCAACCCCAAACATAAATCCCTACCAATGTACAAACGATTGTGTACTATTTTAACTATAAATGCACTTGACTTTAAACAATCATCAACAATTGTCCGGCAAAAGACTAGACCTTTTCCCTCTATTCTTTAATTTTCTTATACCATTTTCCTCTTTTCTTTATTTTGCCTGTTATACTCTATTCTAATTTTATATTTTTTTCTTTATTTTCCTGTATCTATACCTCCTTTATTCAGAGCAACCCACCCTAAATATACATATGCCTCCGGGTGCGGGAATTTCTCGCTGCATTGAAGACCTATTGGTGACCTTCTGTTGTTGTCTGTTCTGTGGTCGGGTTGTTGTCTCTTTGACACATTCCCCATTTCCATTCTCAATTTTATATGATACACGCGGTCTATAGGTCATCGCTTGTGCCGTGATACACATGTTTGCATAACAAAGGATGTCCTTGTTCATATTTATAACATTGTAAATGTCCTCCTAATGATACATCTAATAGTTACCACTGGACATTAAACAGCTAACTATAAATTCATCCGTCATATTCTTAGTTTTGTTATAATGTGAAAATCAAATAACATGATGAAACAATAATTATTGCAGATTTTCACTACGGAAATAATGGGAAATAATTGTAAACAAAACCACTCAATCACATCCCTACGCCACAAATTAAAGTCTAGTCTTTTCACATTAAAATACATTATTTTCATAAACCTATTTCTAAATAATTTTAAACAATTTTAAATCAAACGGTCATTTTCTATTTGCCATAAAAAAAAAACAAAAAAAAAACCAATTATTTTCATTTCTTATTTTAAACAGATCGATTGTTTTCAATGGTCGGTGCCTGTCAGCATTATAAAATCTAACACCGTGTTTGCCAGAAAGAAAGCTACATAGAACAGGAAAACAACAATGTCTTAGAAATACTTCCAGGCCCTATTTTCTAATTTCTGTTGTAATGTGGTGTAATGCAAAAAAGGTAACTCCTGAATACTGATTTGTACCCCTTAAGCATTTGTGGTTAATGACTTTACTCGAAAGTATTCGACTAAATCATGTTTTATTGATGAAAATTGCTCATTGCTGACTAATGTTAAACATTGATCCCTAGATTTTCAATTGTTTAGTTGTTAGGTTACTGTCTGATCTCGCAAACCTGGCATTTTATGGTCATTATTTTTTGCATCCAATTGCACCAATGTATTAAAAAGATATAAACGCCACACCGTACGAGAGTCGTTATTTTACATAAACTATTAGTATTTTTTTTCTATAACGAAATACGAAACCACTTCTCGCAATTCGCTTTGGGGTTATTGTGCTTGCCTTTTGACAAAATATGGCCTTGTCTCAAAAACAAAAAGTATAACATAATATAGAGTAATATATAAAACTGGACTAGAGTGAAGAGTTGGGAAGTAGGAATTCCGAATTTTAATTGAATGTTCTAAATCTTAGTGTATTTCTGATATATGATTGTACAGACTCAAACATTTCTTTGTTTTGCTGAAATGAAAGGTCACCGTCGCCAGCCAATAAAAGCAAAATGAATATTAGTAGATCTTTCTAATTTTGAAAACAATATTTCTCTTGTTTCGTTGATAAAAGGGCACTTAAAAAATAGTGAATACTATCCTCATCAGGATGACCACAGCTGCATGCGGGATTGGGTTTAATATTAATAAGGTTTAAATCTGCATTTGAATAACTGCACCATATTTCTCAACTGTGTATCAATGATATTAAGATTTCTATCACCAGAACTAAAATAGGAAGTGCGTACTGTGAATAATACTCAGTTTACTATTATTTATAGCAAGTTATCACGTATAATACCACGTTAACAATTAGGGTGACAGTGTTTGATAGTCTGAAGGAGACAGCATCAAGGATTTAATAAGGCAAATTAAGCTTTTGTTGTACTCAATCTTACTAAAGTTTTCTTTATTATATTTAATAGATATATATCCGAGATACGATAATGTAGTTTTCTTTTCATATCACACCTGATCATCAATGATGGAATAATGTCTACTGAGAGAATTTAACCAGAGACTGGATAACGTAGAAATGACCAATCAAAGGTCACTGTACGGCCTTCAACAATGAGCAAAATTCATACAGAATAGTAAGATATTAAAGGCTCCGAAATGACAAAATTAATGTAAAATACACTCAACACTGTTCAAACATCACCGCACGTCTAACTTTGAACAGCAGAAAACCTGATTGGACATTCGTGACAATTTGGCACGCCCTCATGAATTGGCGTACGTCCTATTATTATTAGTTATTATTCTCCTGTCTATTCTGTCATTTATTGCATTTGATTTGTAATTTGTCCTCATGTAACACATATTTGTGTTTGAGTGTAAATAAAGAATTGAAAAATGTATTTTGCGTCAAATGTGCAATGAAGCCACGGATCGTCGTAATCTTCAAAAATAGTTCTGAAACGGATGTTAAAATGTGGAATGTCTGAATAGAAATATAACAATTATGTCCACTGCGCGATTATAAAACGGGCTATATTTGGACATTTTGAGATACTATAAGTACTTGTTTTCTGTGATAGAATTTCAGAGGTCAATACGGCTTTTAATCAGTTGGATTTTCAATTTTAATAAAAAATGTGTTTGGTTTTCTTCTTTTCTTTTCTTCAAATTCAAATCATGATTCTTTAGTTTGAACATATTTTATTGTTCAAAAATGACAAATGGATTAGACACAAGTTTTTCAACTTAGTGACGTCTTCTCCAATACATACATAAATATACAATTTAGCATGAAGATATAAAAATAAATTACATAAAATTTTAAGAATCGAATCAATGGATATTTTCCACTTAATATAACTAATCGAGTGCGCCTATTTTCAGAAGAAATAAATACAAACACACCGAGCTGTGTAAAATAAAATATGTTAGTGTACATGACAAGTCATGTGTGTGAATTTGTTTAAATGTAAATTATACACTCATAGTTTATGATGTGATACATATTAAGTCGCTTTTCTAGTTACGGATTAATAGGAAAACGGAATAAATCTACACGTAATTGTAAGTATCAATTTTGTTTTTAATTAAAACCATTGAAACGTTTCAGAATACAATAGTCAATCATAAAGATCATTCGATTATTGTATCCTTAAGAGCATAAATTGATCATGTTCTAGTAAGATCTGTTACAGAATAAGGTTGTCAAAGTTGAGAAAAACGCTTTGTACTTTTTATATACTTTGTGGACATATAGAAAACACTATCATTTTCGTCAGAACTCAAAGACTCTTCACCAGAGAGCAATACATAAATTGTAATATTGACAGCAAAAACATTGATTTCATTTATCATTATAAGCCTTTGTGAAGAAAAATTGTTACAATATAATAAATAAATAATAATTCTTCGATATTTCCATTGTCTTCTGAAAATAAGTTGAATAATTCAAAATTTGTATACCAAACATTTAAAATTTTACTCTGCGTTTATAAATAGCATTGAAAGTACAACATCTTATAAACGATAAACATTGATAGAGGTAAATGAGCCACTCTTTCTCATGTTGAGATGGAATATGTTCGTTATTTGATTTAACGAGTTTAACAATCGAAACCCTGAAATATCGTCTTATGACAAGCACGAAAAATGGCGAAACTGAACTTCCAACAGCGGACAATGATTTCTAATTATACAATATTCTTTCAATGGATTTTTTAAATGCAATGTAGAACTTATCAATTAAGACATTTCTTATCCTTTTGAAATATGAAGTCACATGCACGAAGAAGTTTGTCTGACGTATGAAAAGTGAAAAAAAGGCATGACAGGAGTTTAGAGAAAAAAAGGCAGTATGGGCATTTTGCCAAAAAGAAAAGCATGATGACCATGTAAAACAAGTCAGAATAAATTAATAACTAAGAAAGGCAGGTCAGAATAGAGTGTCATAGATTATCTGATCACTACAACGTTTTTACAAAATATTCGTTCCCGTGAAAACTAAGATTTGTTTAACTTTCAAATTTCATCGAGGTCTCTTCTCAGGATATTACGGCTATCTGTATGTTGGCTTTAAAGTCGACAAGATAACAGGTTAATGTATTTAAGTGAATTTAAGATTTGTTGCAATTCTAAAGTACAATGGTTAAATCAATCTTATCTTTGATGTGCCACATGGGCATCCCTATAAAACAAGACAGTCCTTGCGTGACCCATGGCATTAGATATATTTTGCATGTCATTGCATATTTTCTATCATAATCCAGGCCAGCTAATAACTAGTGTGAAGCTAGCACTAATAACCTATATTATTTACGTGTCTGAAATTTTTAAAATGAAACTAAACTCTATATAGAACAGACCTTTTACGAACGTCGGGTTGGGACTTTATTATTTGTGTGAACTTGGGATTTACACGTATTAAACTCTTCACTTTTCGGGATTCGAGGAAAAAATATTTAGCTAACATTCTTGATAGACACAAATAAAAAATAATTCTGTATCATAAATTTAATTTGTAAATATTTGCAACTCTTGGAAAATTTCAAAACCAGCTGATTTTTTTATTTCTTCAAGTTGAATAACTTAAAAATGGGGATATACACGACTTCCCAAATTTAATCTTAAATTCAACTACATGTACATTACTCAACACTTTGAATATTGAAACTATACGAGATATAAATATGTTTTTTTTTTTTTTTATCAAATTCGAATACTGGGAGCTATCTGAAGTCTGTTCATAGGATCTCAGTTTTAATATATGCGTGGCAATCCGTCACTTTTATCCAATCAACTGTCCTTAATAATAAAGATTGGCGTGCAATTGTGTCTGTGTCAAGTTAGATAAATATATTCATATTTCTGGACGTACATATGTCGGGGTTTAGGCTATTTCATTCGATAGTAGTAGATGAAAAAAGTATTTTCTTTTTTCTGTCTATGACTGAAAAAGTGGCATTAAATCGTAGAGGCAGTCCCACTTTATGTGAAGAATAGAACATTTTGGATTTTCTTCTGTTCACTACCAAATGTCAGCCTGTACCACTGAAAATATATAACTTCCGGACTAGCAAACACGGGCAACCCAGTTACTAATATTCCTGCTTCCAACTAAACGTCATGTTCTAGATTGTCGGAATCTTGTTGAGTACAACCATTCAATGACTCACGTGCATATAACATAATTGGTGTTAAGTTTATGCGAATAAGATAATTCCTAGTCAATACATATTTCATTTTATGCCCCACCTACGATAGTAGAGGGCATTATGTTTTCTGGTCTGTGCGTCCGTCTGTTCGTTCGTTCGTCCGTCCGTCTGTGCGTCCGTCTGTCCCGTTTCAGGTTAAAGTTTTTGGTCAAGGTAGTTTTGATGAAGCTGAAGTCAAATCAACTTCAAACTTGGTACACTTGTTGCTTATGATATGATCTTTCTAATTTTAAAGCCAAATTAGACTTTTGACCCCAATTTCACGGTCCACTGAACATAGCCTTACATCAACTGTCAAGATGAAGAACATTGATAATTTTCTATGTTTTCTATGTATTGTGTGCGATTTTGTTCCATGTACATTTACTTCATATCCTTTCATTTTCTATAGAAAATGAAAGTGGGAGTTTCAGGTTAAAGTTGTTGGTCAAGGTAGTTTTGATGAAGCTGAAGTCCAATCAACTTGAAACTTAGTACAATTGTTGCTTATGATATGATCTTTCTAATTTGAAAGCCAAATTAGACTTTTGACCCCAATTTCACGGTCCAATGAACATAGAAAATGAAAGTAGGAGTTTTAGGTTAAAGTTTTTGGTCAAGGTTATTTTTGATGAAGTTGAAGTCCAATCAACTTGAAACTTAGTACACATGTTCCCTATGGTATGATCTTTCTAATTTAAATGCCAAATTAGATTTTTACCCAATTTCATGGTCCATTGAACATGGAAATATAGTGCGAGTGGGGCATCCGTGTACTTTGGACACATTCTTGTTTTAGAAATTTAATCTTGTGCTTGCACACTTTAAAACGTTTTCTATATTGTATAGAATTTACCATTGGAATCAAAAGTAATACATAAGTGTATGACAGGAGACAATTCTACTACTTGATTTTGAAGTTCCATTTAATTTCATCTGGAGACGAATTACAGGAGAATAGCATAGTAATTGTCTTGTTAGGAATAAAATCAATAAACCAATCCTGAGACCATGCTGAAATTTGTTCTAAATCGCTATTTAAGACATCCTCTATTGTGTAAGGACTATTTCTTGAATAAGAAAGGGATGTTTCATCAGCACACAATCGAGTTAGACTTATCAAATTACCAGCTATGTCATATACATGAATAAGGAATAGTAGGGAACCTAATAAAGAGCCTTGTGGAACTCCTGCATTAGTATTCTCAAAAGGCGAATATGAACTTGAAACAAAACGCTTTTTGCAACTAATTAAGTGATTAAATACATTTTTAAATACAATTTTTTCAAATACTTTGCCCACTGCTGATAATAATGAGATTGGTTTATAATTGGAAATCCGGTTTTGAAAATAAATATATGCTCAAACTGAAAGTCAACTCATTTTAAAGAAGTTTTGAAAATAAAATGGTTAAATGCATTTTTTTTTTTACATAAAGCACAAATAAATTTACATACATTATCAGATCAAAATATCTTAAATACCCCAGTCCAGAGATACTGTGTATATTCGACTGAATATACCATATCGATAATTTTACATTCGTACTTGTTACGTAACAAGATCTGTGTCCAGGTAAAAAGATCCAGCAGGTGGTGTATATTCTAAAGTGTTTATCGCCTTCCATTTTACATCTGACGATGACATTTAGCTTTAGGGCCATTTTGTTTTCGCAAAGAAAAACTAAAATTAAAAAAAATATATATATAATATTCTGTTGAAAATCTTTTTAAAGGTAAACTGATAAGCATAACGTCTTCGCAATTTCTTGTTCAGATCCAGGGACACAGATGTCAGAATGAATAAGAAAACACTAAATTCTTAAACAATATATTGTAAAATGGACACCAAGCACATTTTGATAGACAAGTGTACTGATAGATTTTCTTGTGTATTTTCTATGTTCTGGAAACTTCAACATCCCATCAACAATATTTAAATTAAAGTCCTAAGTTTTATAGATTAAATATATTTTTTTTAAATATCATTTGCAAGGCTGCATGCACATTGCACCTATCGTTTTCATATATTTCTTTTCCGCCATGCATAAGTTTACTTTGACTTCTATATATATAATGTTTTTCAGAGATCGATTTATAAACTTTATGCTTAAAATAATTAACCCACACAGAGCGATAGCACAGACAGAAAAATTCTCTGGAAAGAGGACTGTTTGCAAATCATTTTGAAAGAAAAACTGAATTATTTTGATATCCTAATGATAATGTTTCTTTTTGACAGCACTATATTTTATTGATTATTCAATATATGTATATGGTATCCGGCATTTATATACATGTACATGCATAATAAAAATCCCTTGGATATATTTTAGTTGATTGATTGTAAGTTGTTTAATGTCCAGTGTAAACTATTTCAAACATTTCTATGAAGAAAAGAGTTTCTCATTCCTAGGAAGATTTAAGGATTTTTTTGTGCACAATGTAATTTAAAGTATCAACTCCGTGTTTCAAAGTAAAAAAAAACAATATTGTTTTTCTTCATATTTAAAAAAAAATGGATTTGTTTTGTGCTCAATAGAATTTACTACGACCAATTAAATAGTATTTTCAATGAGGTTTATATTTAGGTGTGTGCCAAATAGGGAAACAATAAACTGGTAAGTTGGTGACCATTTAGACTTCGTTTAGATGAAACACGTTTTAAAATTAATAGTTTAAAATTTTGGGAGTTAAAATTGTAAAGTGAAACTTTGTCTTTATTGTTAACTTTGCACTAAAATGTATATTCAAACCTATTCTATTACTTTCCTCTGAGCAAAGGCTTAAGGAAATATATATTGAATAACTCTATCAAATATGGTTTGTTTTAAACCGAATTAAACGTACATCAAACGGAACTGAAACTGTAGGAGATCACAGTGGGTTTAACAACAACGAGACAGCAATCAAACAACAAAAAAACACATAAGGACAGCTAGTGGGCAACATATATAGTGTTCACCAATAGAAAGGTGTATACACAACATCCCTAATTTCTTTATCATTGTGAATAAATTTTTCCCGGAAAATAGAATACATGAACTACATGTCTTTGATTTAACAGAACAAATAATAAAAGATCTGGCATTAAAACGTGATTCTCCATATAATTTAAAAATTGAAGAGAAAGCCAGAATATGAAAGTTATACAATTTAAAGAATACCAATCTTAAAGTTTTACTACTTAGAGGTATATTTTCCCCTTTCTTTTAACCTACAAGTAAACTTCCTGAGAGCCGATGATTAAATATCCTAATTTTTCCGAAATGTTCATATATAATATTAATATGGCGTCAAGTGTTTAAACAGTTATTTGCCAATCAAATCGGTATGCACGTTAAATAAATATTAAAATGTCATATAAATAATGCTTAAAAAATGATGCAATTATATTATCAATCTAAAAATATAAATCATGAACACAAAAAAAAATAATATATGTATTAAATGACTGAAGCAATTTAAAATTCTAAGGATATTGTTACAATATTGCCGAAAACTGAGACTACTATAACTGTTATACGTGTAGTAGTCTCAGCCGAAAACAATACGTAATTGAAAAATATAAGCAAGTATGACAAACCAATCAAAAATTTATTGTTTGGGATTATTCATGGTTGACTAGTTCTATATTAACCAGTGACACGTGTCCTAATTATTAAGAAAAGGGACAGAAAAGTATTAAACAGAAATAACCGTTTTTTCAAAACTATATTTTCAAAATTCACTGCATGATTTAAACAGCTTAAAAGTGTTTCATTTATTTTATCTTTGTGCGTATACAAAAAATTGAAAGCAAGTTGAACTTCAATGTTCATGACTTACGAGTATTAGATTTCTTTTGAAATTGATCGATGAGCGGCTTTTCACAAATACCGAACAAAAGAATATGGCGTAAACGTCAATTAATGGACAAGCAACCCAACGAGAAAAATAAAATTTAAGAGGCATCTATAACTAGTTTTGAGTTAGAGAAATCATTCAATGCCATATGATTCTATTTAGGTTTGTGCGTTTTTCGATTTACGAATAAGTCAATAAGATAAAATAAATAAATAATTGAAGCCAAAAAAAAATGAAAATACAAAAGATACATGAAATAAAATAATAACATAAGTTTACAAATACGTACCCAGGTGCATTTAATAAAGCAACATTTGAACTTATTATTACCATTTTTTTTAATTGTAATTTTATGTTTATGTATATTTAATGTTACCCGATATGGAGTTCTTCTAAAAGATAAAATTCACTTGAATGGGTATTTCTGGTGTATATACATGTATCACACGTGCTATCTACATGTACAATATACAGAAATGACACGACTGGGTATTTTAAAGTTACTGAAGGAGATTAATGTCAAATGCATATCCTCGGGCGAAGAATTTATTGGTTTTCAGAACTGGATATCGGCCTTCAAAACACCGTGTGTACACAAACAAAACAGTATTCATCTTTTACGCAGTCTAGCCTGAGAATAAAAGTTTTGGCAATTTGTGTAGGATTTTAATTTTAGAATGTAATGAACAAGTAAGAAGATCGTTAGAAACCTTAAGTGAATCGGAAAATGAGCTATGCACGATGAAAGGAAAAAGTTTGGTGCGTCGATAAGAAATTTCATAGAGGCATGTGATATTTGTAAAATTTCAAGTCTTTCAATAACAACCATTTGTAGAACTGATTATTTCGATCCTTCAAATATGTGTAAAATAATTAAAATTTATATTTTTTAGTCTCTTTCATATATACAATTGTAGTATGTTTATAAATACTGTAGATTTGTATTATTTTGATCATCGATTGCATGCATAACGTCCAGTGACAAATATTTCATGTATTCGTACAAAGAATTAAAATACAATTGATTGGTTATTTAAGGTAAATGATTTGCGTTAGAATAGGTGAAACTTGGCCAGAAGCTTACCTCTAAAATAAAGAAATATAAAAAAGGTAGAGTTATTTTTTAATTCTGTATTTTACTCATACATTTTTACAGTCAACATAACAGTTTTAACACCGACAGCAGGAATCACAAGCGACGCTGGTTCCATAGATGTCTTCAGCGAATTTTTATATATCCCTGGCAATTTTCGGTTTATATCAGACTCTGACATTGAGGGGAACAAATACCATGGATATGTCTTGTCTTTTTTTTAATACGTTTAGATATAAAACGTGTATCTCATAAAAGCCTCATTTATAGAACATTATATATAATTGATTGTGTCAAGGAAATATTTGGATCAGAGAAACAGTTGGTGGAGGAGAGAGAGAGAGAAAGAGAGACTTATATCGCGGTATTTGGTCTCATGTTATTCAAGTCAAAATGTGATGGGAGGAAACGTTTCCCTTCGTTTTATATATATTCCATAATGATATTAGTTGGAGATTTAATCCAATCCAAACTAATAATTGTTTTTTTTTTTTATCCCGCATCTTTTATATGAAATTATTTCAACTCAAAATAATAATTGAAATAACTTTCTGAAATGAAACCCTAACATATATCAGACGCTTAACAAAACGATATACCATACGATTGATGAAACGCTAAACGATATCACATACCATACGATAAACGAAACGCTAAACGCTAAACCATACCATGTACCATACGACAAATAAAACGCTTAACGATACCATGAACCATACGATATACAAAACCCTAAACGGTGACATTTACCATTCGATGAACGAACGCTAACCGAACGTTGTACGGACGCTATACGAATGATGTACGAACGATGACCGAACTCTATACGAACGATTCCCGAACGCTGTACGTACGATTCCCGAATGAAAAAGTGTTAACTTTTACGTTACAGGGACTGTACGTTCTTATAGAATAGGAAGATATGATACGATTGCCAATGAGACAACTCTCTATCAGAGACCCAATGACATAGAAGTTTACAACTATTAGTCACCGTACCGCCTTCAACAATGATCAAAACCTATACCGCATAGTCATGCATGTTTCCTTCCTTGCTTCAACAAGGATACAACTGGGCAAAATGATAATCCAGTGTATAAGTTTTGAATTTCGTTTGTCTTTGAAACACAGATTATAGAATAAAACCTTGTCATCATTTAAGAATTGTCAATTTTGGAATTAACTTTTAAATACTAAGAATTTTGTTTTACAAACTCAATAAGCTTACAGGCTCATAAACGAACGGAGGAAAACCATAATAATTTACATCCCTTTTGTTTTTCTTTGTTGACATATTTGTTTTTTTTTTTTTTTTGTCGTGATTAAGATTATAACACAATGTTGACTGCTGTACACCTATTTTTAATATTTTACCTATTATGTCTGTTTGTTTTTTTTTTCACACATCGTTGGCAATATAATTGAATTTTATGAGACTGTCATACAAGTGAGAGATTAAGCTATAAAACTAGGTTTGATCCACCATTTTCTACATAAGAAAATGCCTGTACCAAGTCAGGAATATGACAGTTGTTATCAATTCGTTTGATGTGTTTGACATGTTTGAGCTTTTGATTTTGCCATTTGCTTAGGGACTTTCCGTTTAGAATTTTCACCGGAGTTTGGTATTTTGTTATTTTACTTTTACAAAAATTGAGAATCCCGTTACTGAAGCCAGAAAAAGTGATGATGCTTAGATACAAAAGGAGAATAAATAAAAACATTTACCATAGTAGGGTCGTACCAGACCCGATTCCTGCAGAATCCTGTACCCACCAATGAATGTATTCAAATACAATTAAATCATGGCCATTGAAATCACACAGAGCAATCACAAACACATAATTATAATTAGTTAAACATTTCGTTAACTGAATCATTTTATTTTACTAATACCAGCTTATGTGATTACATGTCAAATGTAACAAGTATCTGCATTATTTTATTTTTCAAAATGAAATATTGGGAAAACAGCATTTTCTAAAGATCAAACAGTAATTCTAACTCTATTTCGTTCAATCATGAAAACTTCTTATATAGTTTCATTTTCATTTTAAGTTGTTCATTGAATGAAGAGCGTGGATTCCTGACCTTCCATTTCCTAAAAATTTTCCTCAGTATATTTCGTTCCTACGTTTTCATTACGACTTGTACATGATAATGTGGTGTTATATTCAGAGACAGACAAATGCGATTAATACATCTTTTCGACAACAGTCAGCTATCAACGCCAGACGTCTTGTTCTCAAATTATCACTGTTCGTGCTTATACATATAATTCAGTTTGGCGGGAATTCAGTAGAAGGTCTATGGATATCGATTGAAGAACCACCAATTGGTGTAAGATATGCAACAATGTTTATTTGTTCAACGGGTGGTACACTGAACGGAGTTGTGTATCTGTCAGTGCATAAATAAAAATACTAAAATTGAAAGCATATTTCAGACAATGTCTTATATCGAGTTCATATAAATATATATATGCAAAAATATATAAATATTTAAATGTGATGGATGTGTACATTGATTTCTAATTATATGATGTTGTTGTACATGTGGCGGCCAGTTTTATTGGTGGAGGAAGCCGGGTGCCTGGAGAAACCACCGACCTTCGTCTGTACAATGCTTTGATGTCGTAAACATGACCGTAGGATACACTGATGTTTAACAGGGATTTTGAGGATTCGTTTAATGTAGAATACATTGATAGTTTACGGACGACTGTCGGATACATTGATATTGTGTACGTTACTGTAAGAAATGCTTGACTGTTGAAAACATTGATGTTGTAAGCATGCCTGTTGGATACAAAGATAATTCACACGTGACGGCAGGATACATCGACAATTAACACCTGGCTGTATGATTTTTCACACGTGATTACAATACATTAATGTTGAACACATGACTGTAGACAATTTTGATTTTGAAGACATGTTTTGAAGATGTATTGATGTTGTACTGTAGGATACAATGATGCTTTACCTACGACTGGTGGTTACATTGATATTGTGCAAATTACTGTAGGAAACATTGACTTAGAACGCTTGACTGCTTAAAACATTGATGTTTTAGACATAAGCCGGGAATAATGTTGACTTTTTAGACATGAACACCCTCGTTTTATATACGTGAGAAAACATTCAGAAAAAGGAACATAACCCGTTGTTTGTAAATTACACTCACTGCATCGATGTAAATAGCTTATCTGGCTACACAAAGAACTTTTACTAAAACTTCACACACAGGTATGTATTGAAAAAATATCAATCATTCAAATTTATGATTTGTAACCCTCTTCAAATGTTTTGATAGTTTTATGATAGACGGAACGGTATGTAATTAAGCTTCATATATTTTATAATGACTGTTTAACCTGTGTTTCCATGGAAACCACTTATACAGTTTTGTAAGATTTTTACCGCTTGGAAATTCAGAGATTTTTCTTAACTTAAATGAAAATCCTATCCCATGAAAAATTACTAAATTTTCAAATGATTGTGTTTCGAGAAGCTCAGGGATCATGAAAATAAAGGTTCCTACTATCTTTACACAAGTATTAAAACCCCCAAGACCATCACAGTATTTTTAGGTCTTTATGATATGATGTATGATAAAAATGTTCCTGTTTAGGGATTGCTGATAAACCTGAATATGAACACCGAAAGTGTTGACAAAATGATGGTATGGAAGTTTTAAAAGAGAGGCAAAAGATACCAGATGGACATTCAAACACATAAGTCGAAAATAAACTAACAAAGCCGTTGCTAAAAATGAAAAAGACCAACAGACAAAAAATAGTATACCAAACACAACATAGAAAAACTAAAGACTGAAAACAATAGCGTTTATCACGTGGTAATTTTCCTTTTGGTCTCTTTTAGATAACATGCATCTAGTGCCATTGAACAAGATCAGTTTCAAACTGATTTTTAAAGTTTTTTATTATGATGTGATAATACACCAATGTTCCAGGCTAGGAGGAAGGAGGAAGGTTGATCCCTCACAAACATGTTTTATTCGTCACATACCTAATATGCTGGTTATTCAGTGGTTGTCTGTCACGATTGTTTTCGTTTAATGTTTTATAATAACTCAAGCCTTTGCCTTTTTAATTGGTTTACTGAAATATTGAGGCTGTTTATAGCTGATTTTGCTGAATAAGATATTCTCATTGTTGAAATCTGTACGGTGACCAAGGTTTTATTTTTCAATTGGTTTACTGTAATATTGAGGCTGTTTATAGCTGACTTTGCTGTATAAGATATTCTCATTGTTGAAAGCCGTACGTTGATCAAGTTTGCATCTACTTCATTTTTACTCTGTGTAAAAGTTGTCTCTGGTAGTCTTCATCGATCTGCTAACTTTTAAAATGAATGAGCAGGTGCAACGTTATCAAAAGTCGTTTGAAAAATCAGTTAAGTAAATATTCGTCTTTGATGTTTTGACATAATCTGCTTATTTGGTGAATGTGCTCCGTTTAGCATAAAACAAAGACAATTTCATAAAGCATATACTAAAATTAATTGATAAGAGAAAGATTTGAAACATAAACCTGGATGAATTATATGCAAACCTGACGTTCAAAATTGGTAAATCAATAGAAGGTAATCTTCGAATACAATTATATTTATCATATATAAGAAAAGTGTTTGTTAAATTACTGCAACACAAAATGTAACTGCATATCATTGTAAAAGTATTATAATGATGATTATTTTATTGCCTTCCCCTTGATGTTGGTCAATTAAATGTATAGTTGTAGGTACCAGGTTTTACATTTTGAGCGAAAGAAAGACTAATGTATTCAATTAAAGGGTAATATTGTCTTCGCCTGTTCCTGGATGGACAAGCATCACGATTGTTTGCAGGAAAATAGAAACGAGGGAGTACAGCAGCAGAAAACCAATATTAATGATTACTTCGACTTGCGAAAGAATAAGTCTTTTGTTTAGAGGCTAAGAGTAAATGATTTACGTGAAGTGTTTAAACTTTACTCGACAAACAGAAAATATGACTGTTCACATTAAAAACAATACTAAAATGAGAAATATTAAATGTTTACTCTTAAAAAAGATAAATAATTAGCGACTTCAGGTAAACATAAAATGCTGATTTCTGTATACAAAAAAGAAGAGTTAGAGTAAGAACTAAAATCAAAGTAGGCGTGACAAGCAGATTGTTCACCTCACGCCAGAAAAAAGACACTTTGTATTGTGTTTATACTGCAATAGCATCATTACTGTTACCGTTTATTTCCTGATGAGAAGATAAAACCCGATTGCAATATAGTAAATGTTTACAAAGATCGTGACTCCTTATAATTAGTTGTCGACAGTCTAATTATGGTTACTCTTTGTGATTTAAGACGTCACATATTTCAATACCACATGTATAAAAGAACAATACATATTTCCATATGAAGATAAAACTTCCGGAAGATAGGTTCATCATTTATTTTGAAAGTTGAAGATTAAATGGTAATTGGAAGGAAAATGACTCAAATTATTTTTTTCCAGAAAGCTAAACTAATTCAGTAAACTACATGACAGTTTTTAAATAATAAAATTTACAGTAAGCAACCTTGAAAGTAAATCAAATTATTAATGAACCATATAATAGCCGTAGCTAAACTAACAGGTAACTTAAAAGAATCGTATTAACCACGCCAGAAATACTTAAATCGTTATATTTATGATTTAGAACTTCTGAGAGCTAGGTAAATGATTTACATCTCAAAAAGGAATGTCGGGCATGCAATATTTGGTTTAAAAGTTTTAAGCCTACATGAAATTCAAATATTCTAACCGTTGTCTGTCTAATTTTTCACGTAGCACCATATAGAAATAACCAGTTTATAAGAAATAACCAGTTCAACTGATTGTTATAGTTCGTTCTTATGTTGTACCGTAACACCACTGTGCCAGGTTAGGTAGAGGGTTGGGATCCCGCTAACATGTTTAACCCCGCCACATTCTGTTTGTATGTGCCTGTCGCAAGTCAGGAGCCTGTAATTTAGTGTTTGTCGTTTGTTGGTGTGTTACATATTTGTTTTTCGTTCATTTTTTGTACATAAAATAGGCCGTTAGTTTTCTCGTTTGAATTGTTTTACATTTGTGATTTCGGGGCCTTTTATAGCTGACTATGCGGTGTGGGCTTTGCTCACTGTTGAAGGCCGTACGGTGACCTGAACGAATAAGTTTGATCTATGACACACTATAAATAAAAAGATGTTTGAGTTCAATGTCAAAAAGATAACTTTAACCTAAGACAAAATGGCGTTAAAAAAAATAACGTACACAGGTAAATTTAAATATAATAATTATGTTGTTAGGAGTACAGAAACATTTTTTATAAAATAAATTTATTGTTCATAGTATGAGTACAGAAGTGAAAATTTTTTCGTTATACTGAATACTTATCAAAGGTGGTACATATTAAAAATAGTAAGACGAGATATAACACAAAATATTTAAACATTGAATAACAGAAATGCATTACAAATTGTGTCAACAGGTCAAATTATCACGAAATTACAATTTGAGAGTACTCGCAGTTACTGAAAGCTAATCAAAAACAATTAATAATAAAAAAAATCGTGCATCAGAGACTCAAATCAATTAAATCACATCCCAGTCAGGGATGTAGCGTTTTAACGCCATGGACAGTCAAAGAAGACATGACTCGTGCAATGCCAAAATCAAAATAACGACAGACAGTAGGATATTTAGGATTTAACCTTATAATAAATATGTATGATGTTATGTATAGATAAAACAATTTCTAAATAGAAAATAAACGTGTGTGTGTATATATACATCCCAAAAACATTCGAAAAGAATACAAATTTAGTTATGTTTTAATTTGTTGATAACAAAATCGATGTAAGTGCCAAGGAAAACAATATTCAAGGATCGTATTTCAACATTAACAAGATAACCTTTACTAATAAGTTTGTTTAAAGGTTTGATAAGTTTACACGGATCATATAGTGATTTGTGTGCTTTTAGTACAATATTACCGTGAAATTTAGGATGTGAAATACCGTTTTTAATAAGTGTTCCACAGGTACAGCCAAATTTACTAATCAAATCTTTGTATCTATGATAGAATTTAGTAAATGTTTTAAGTAATTAATCATGTTCATGGTAACGAAATCCCTGACTTAATAATTTACCAGTGATACATTGATTACGTTCGTTAAAATCTATGACATCACTACACACACGGGCAAATATTATATCTGGTATGAATGTTAAAAGGCGGCGTATATCGTGGTATTTTATATTGAACGACATATCCTCGCATCCGTGGAATTTTGCATTTTGACTATAGACTTTAAAAGAAGTAGCATCATCAGAAATTAAAACGTGTTCGTTCCATTCATAGCCAGATTTTAGATCGCGTTCCTAAAAGAAAATAGAATAATCCGTTATGACAACGTGTTCGTACCGCGAACGTATAGAAAAGAGAAAACAAATCCGGGGTACAAACTAAAACCGAGGGAAACACATCAACTATAAGAGGAAAACAGAAACAGTGAAGTGCAACAAAAACAAACGCCAACATACATAGAAACGAACTATTTCATAACAACTGCTATACAATGCTGAACAGAATTCAACAACAGTTTCTTTTTTAAATTAGATTAACTTTCAGAAATCTAAGAAGAAACACATTGAATCTGCGATAAACATTTATTTGCAGCGAAAAAAAAATTAGAACCACCCTATTTTTGGTATGCATGCCGTTTAAGCACAGTGAAATATCAAGAAGTACCAATAATTATCAAGTTGCAATACCTTTCAGTAATACGCATGTCTAACGCTAAAGATATAATGGTTAACCTTAGTATCTTCCAATGCCTTTATATGTTTATCACACATCACATATAAATGTAATAGATAGTTACAGAATATCTCATATCTAAAACTAAGAAAAAAGTCGGAACAACCATTAAATGTCACATTATACACCACAACTACAAGACCATCATATGACTTTAAGGTATTACCACTATCAGTTGGTATACCCATCATTGTTACAACATTTTGCAGCATCTGTGTTTCCTCAATTGTCTTTATTTCCCTCATCAAGTCAAGAACGGGACATTTCTTTACATGGAAAGTCATCGATAGATTCAGCTTATATACGGTAGTTCTTGATATCCTTTTTTATGCCACTCAAACAGCATATGGTATTCATCAACCATTTGGAAAAGATACCAGAATAAACAAATTGGCATACTCCATTTACGGAATTTTAAAACTGGAGTTTGCAATTTCACAAGTTATTCTTAGCACCGCGATGACAATTTATGCTTTCAACCTTGTGATGAGAAATCGACAAATGTCGTTAGGAAAGTGGAATACTTTGTTTCTTTTTCCCGCCATTGGAGCATTGAGTTGATAATTGCAGCATTCTTTGACAAGTTTTCACTAAACCCAGTATAGTAAGTAGTACATGTATTTATGGAAATCTATAATGCTTTGTAAATAATTGAAATGAATATACCGGGGGTAAAATATCAAAATAAACTTTTTTATCAAAAAAGTACTTTAATTCTTTAAACAAACTGTTGGTACCAAACCTATTTTGTATTTTTATTAATAGATCAAGTATAAAAGATTGTGTCTCTCTTTCCCATTGTAAGGTTTAATATGTCTATAAGTTTATTGGTCCTCTCGTTTTTGAGAGAGAAAATATCACAGCACATGCTCCACCAGATTCTTTTGTATCTACATGTCTTGGTTTTTATTTTGATTGTGAATAGCTTGCAATTATACGTAGCCATGTATAAACCCCTAATTTGCAAAAATGTGATAGAAGGAAAAAGGAAATACCAAAATGACCAGTTATAAATGGAATGTAAATAACCTTGCACTGTATGTATATATGTCATCCATTTAAATTTGTTTATTATTTATAAGATTCAAATATGTAATCAGTAACAACCATGCACTTAGTATACAATAACATAATAGTAATTGAATATATTTGAATATAAGCCTAATACAAAAAATCATTTAAAATTTTATAAACGATTGGATTACTATCGACAGTATAATTAACTACAAGAAATTATCTACAGTCAAACATCGATATAATTACCGAACCAGACCTATAGTATATATGATTTAATTATCCGTCAGTGTTCTTAATGCAGTAAACATGTCCATGTAGCATATATAGTTTGATTACTATTATCTATATTTTTGTGGACACTTTTATTTCCCAATAAGCTAATGAATGTTTCTGGCCGATCACAAACCAAGCGATAACTTTTCCAGATGATGGACACAGTTTCTTTATCAATAAAATTATAGTTTCTTTGCAAATCGACGAATGAGATTGCAATGGAAATCGTCATCAATTAAAAACTATCAGATTTAGACTATTTGTTAAACATTCAGAAATGTTGATGGTAAATCTAGAAAAGCTTATGAAACGTACCAAATTTATGAAATATTTGTGCTATTTGAAGGTGTGAAATGCTTGCACACATTTTGGACAAGGGCATGGTTTGATTGTTTTTTTCTGTGTAAATGATTTCTGATATTAAAAAAGAAAACATTATTATGCCCCTTACTTGTGTAATCAGATATAAGTAAACAGCTAATAGTATGCACCTTTATGATATTGAACAAAACTTCCAGAAAACAAGAAAACCGAAAAGTATTAATGTACATAATGCAAAAGTCAAAAACCGATATTAAGAGATTTTGGATTCACTGAGATTCATTCAACAATGAGAAAAACCCATACCTCATAGTCAGCTGTAAAAGGCCCCGAAATGACAAATATAAAACAATTCAAACGAGAAACTAACGGCCTGATTTATGTACAAAATAATGAACGAATACCAAACATGATATACATCAACAAACGACAATGAATTACAGGCTCCTGATTTGGGACAGGCACATACAGAATGTGTCGGGGTTTAATCTTAAAATATCTATTTTTACTTTTTTGCTATTGTAAAGAAGAATTCGTCCTCTGATATGATAACGGTATCTGCGTAAAACGAAACTGATTTGGTTTTTCGCCATTTTTCGTTTGGCTATATTTTTTCTCTTTTTTTTCTTCTTAGACTTGTGTCAATTTTCCTTTGTAAGCTTCCTTCCCTTTCGTATAGTTAAGTACAATGAACAAAATATGTCTATTTAAAACCTTATACTTATTTTATCTGTTTCATTTTTCAGCTGTTCATTAAAAGAAGAACGTGGATTCTTGACCTTTCATTTTCTACAAATATGTCTTGGTATATTTCTGTCATTCGTTATCATAATTATTCTGTACTTGATCATGTGGTGTTATATTAAAAGATAGACAATGATGATGAAAACATCGTTTGGGCAACAATCAGCGGTCAACTCGAGACGTCTTGCTTTGAAACTGTCACTGTTCGTGCTAGTCCATGTTATTCAGTTTGATGGAAATGTAGCCGAGGGATTATGGATTTCGATTGAAGAACCACCAATGAGTGTCCGATATGCAACAATATTTATTGGCGCAACCGGAGGTATAATGAACGGTTTGGTGTTTCTTGCAGCGCGTCAATAAAAAACATTAACAAAGACATTAAAATAAGGGCACCAATCAAAGTTGAATTTTAAAATAATGTTAATGTCATGGTTTTGTATTCCATTGTGGTAAACATTACTGTAATGTGAAGTAATTTTGTACACGTGACTGTCGAATTCAATGACGATAAAATGCACGTGTCTTTAAATTTTGTTTACCCATGAAGGAACATATATCTAGCCACTACTGAATGGCTCCTTTGCTTTCTAGGTTAAATTCACCAATTGCGGTCATTCATAGCCATTTTGTCATTAGTTTACATAAAGGTACAATCATTTTTGTCAAAACAATACATAAGAATGAATTGGGCCGATTAATTCAACATAAATGTACTTGTATATATGAGCGCATTAGTTTCTGAAAGTCACGAAGTACAAAACAGGTACTTTTGATCTCAGAGACAGGCAAAATATGCCTTTCTATTTCAATTAAATGCAATTTTATTATTTTTAAAAATAAATATTCAACGAGGGTTCAATAGTGATTCCAGTTCCTTATATCTAACCTTTCATTTCATACAATAATTACCCAAATATTTACATGTTTTGAAAGTTACAACATTGCGCAGGAACTATTTTGTGTAGAATATGTTCTTCTTTATCAATTTAATTCTGTGATCTATTTAAGCAAAGAAAAAATACACCAAGCTTTAGTCCAAACAATATTTTACTGCATTTAAGCTCAAACCGGGTTTGTGGTTTGTAGAAACATTTAGAAAAGACAAAAACTGAATTAATACGTATGTGGGGATGAAATGTGAGATTTTATTAACCTCTGCAAATTTGTGAATTTCTACTCAAGTACATGTAACAATGCGTTCACGTATTCTTCACCTTTTTGCAGATATTGTTCATTAAATATAAATACATTAGTCTAAATATACACCAAACTGCAAACTTTGCTCCCTTTTTTCTTCAAGTTTGAAAAGGACTTTTTTTATTCCAACCTTACAGTACTTACAGTGTTGTATCACAAGGATAATCTAGAGCAATATACATATATCTCGAAACTTGAAAAGTTTTTAAACTGGTTAATAATATTATTCAATGGGGTATTCTTTTAATTCTAATACAAGTAAATACCAATTGTCAAAGTCATAAATGCGATACTTAAACACAAGAAAAAAACTTAACAAATTACAAATTAATTTGACCACAAAATTGTTTTTAAATATGAATAAGTACTACTAATAATAAACATGTTGCATTGATATTGATTTTGTTTCAATGCAATGCAAAATTAAATAAATATTCCATTTAAGTTTTGCCTGTTTGCATAATGGATGACCAAACCAGGCTGATATACCACATTTTTGCAATTTGAGGGCTTTAATTTGACACCAATGGAATTGTTCAACGAAAAACATGATTTAACTTTATCACTAACATAAAATGTGTCTCATGCTACACCGAGGAACAAGTGATCAGTATGCTGGAGTTTCTTATTGACAACATATTTGTTGAATTTGGAGGTAGACTTTTTCAACAAATTGTCAGCATTCCTATTGGAACGAACTGTGCGCCTCTCCTTTCCGAGCTCTTCAAATTTTCATATGAGTCAGAGCTCCTTCAGATACAGAAACAAGAAGATCAAAGAAGTCAGATCATTTAATTTCACATTCAGATATATTGAACGTCTCGTCCTTTTTCTAAAAATGTTCATCGGAAGATACCAAGACCTTGTTGATAAATATTAAGTATAGATTCTAGGTACTGACGTTTTTTATCATCTTAATTACGTGTTATAGTGTTTTTTTTTTTTTTAACCTTTACTGTTTAGTGAATGTTGGTTATATCCTTTTGGCGTGGCTCGGTATTGATGCATCCCGCCATTGTGTTATTTTGCTGTGGTTATTTTTTGTATTCTTGTCTCTCATTTTTGCTAATGTGCTTTGTCAATAGAGTGTCTACATGCCATTGTGTTTTTCTTTGTTGACATAGTTGTTTGTTTTATGGTGATTAAGATAATAACACAATGTTGACTACTGTACCCTAAATTGTGACATTTTACCTATTATGTCTCACACATTGTTTTCAATATAATGGAATTTTACGCGACTGTCATAAAAGTGAGAGGTTTTTCATTTTTGGGGTGACGGTTCTGTGAAATGAAGTTGAACTTTAAGATTGTAAATGCATATAATTTGAAAGCGTAATGACGTTGTGCACATTCGATGGGGATTACATCACCAATTATTTATAGCATACATGAACTTGTATTTGAGTTTTTCTTATCATATATATCTTTATGACATAAAATTCCATACTATCATTGTAAATTAATTTTTTTTAGGGGGTAAAGAAAGTTCCTAATTTATTGGACGAATGAGTTCTTACGAGAAAACAAGACAACAAAGCAAGTAGAAATGCACTCATTAAAATGCGAAGTTATCATGGTGTCATATAGGTGAAAACAACATTCAGGTTTGAAGAGACGATTTCATGAAAATACATATGATAATGTAGAATTAACTAGTTGATAATAACTTAATGTAACATTCAGAATAGGACAAAAGTGATTGTAAATCTACATGAGAATGCTTATTTTATCATTAAATGGAAAAAAATGAAGTGTACACTGGGCTGCAGTAAACAATAAATAGATATTGTATTTTCGGTAAGAGTGTTAATTTATATGGAATACATGACTGTATTATGCATTGATTGATGTTAAGCGT
The DNA here is from genome assembly GCA_017311375.1 of Mytilus coruscus. Classification (NCBI taxonomy): domain Eukaryota; kingdom Metazoa; phylum Mollusca; class Bivalvia; order Mytilida; family Mytilidae; genus Mytilus; species Mytilus coruscus. The sequence goes on along the minus strand of CM029603.1, from coordinate 78,493,054 downwards.
GTGACTAATATTGGTTATATAGACGTGACTGTATTGTAAAATATTGTATGTGTTTATGTTCACTAATGATGTTAAACAATATATAAATAATATTAAATCAGTTATTGGATATGAAATAGAAATGAGAGGGATACCCAACAAATAGGTAAAAGAAATTATTAATATTATGTGGGAATTTATATGGAACAGAAAAACGGAAAAACACTTGTTGTTTGCCTCCATAAACGGATGGTATAAACATGATAAATTTGAATAATTTTATAAAATATAAGTAAATGAGGAGTTTGTATAAGATCACCAATTCCGATATTGATAAGTGGAATGTAATTGCGAAAATTTGGTTATCTTCCCTGGAATCGAAATACTACAAAGAATATTTCATATGTCAATGCTCAGATGCAAAAATATTAGACCAGTGCAAATTTTCAAGATATTGCAAAAATATAGTTTCAGGATGGTTAGATTTTTTTTCTTCAAAACTAAAACCTAATTCAAAGGATGAAGTTCAAAGTCAACCTTTGTTTGGGAATGGAAATATTAGGTATAGGTTATATTTTTCTAGTTTACAAAAACAAGCGAATAAAAGATATCGGGAGATTGTGGGAGGAAAACGAGAATGGTTTTTAAAGTAGTGTTTTCAATAAATTGTTAAATAGAAGAAACTGGATATTAGAATTTACTAAAATAAAATCGTCCATATCACAGGACTGTATTGATATTTTCAAATGGAATATTAATAAAAAAACAACAGAAATTATTCTCCATCTTTGAACCATGTGTCATCTTAAAATCGTAATATTTTATGGAAAGTTAAATAGGTCAAATGGGATTTGTTACTTTTGTAAAAACAGCCAAGAAACACTCTAGCATCGTTTGTTGAATTGTAAACATATACATGATGTATGGGTAGTTATTTTAGAGAAGTTGGTGTCTTTTTTTATAAATTGTGTATGTACAATGTAGGGAACATTGATATTTGGCATCTGCACCTGTTGATAAAACCTGCTATGTTATAATGATAATAATGTACTACATAACGAACGGCTTTCTCGTCACAAATTGTAATTTTGTATACGTAAAGGAACTAGTAATGTTGTTTTGATAAATACATAATATGGCAACTTTTGTTATTGAAACGTACTTAACAGTTTACAATAATCTCATCATAGATACCAGGTTTTAAATTGTGTACGCCAGACGCGCGTTTCGTCTACTAAAGACTCATCACATTTGATTCAGATGTCAGAATTTTCTTAGTAGAATTTAAGTATGTTTCATGCATCATTAGAATTATAAACGATTACAGAAATAAACATCTACTTGCAAATACTTTTTTACAAAACTATTTATTGAAAAGAATTATACATGTACAACAACAATATTATGACTTTTCAAAGTTGTTAAGTGCACCATCTTACATGTTAAGTTAACATGAATGACACTTTAAAACAGCCAAGGAAAACCGTGAGGCTTAAAAAAAACATGTACAATTATTATATACATCATGTAGCTTATATCACTAAAGATAAATGCAGCATGTAATCTATTTTGTCAACCAAAAAGAAATTTCAGCCATATCTGTTTAAAACTCTCAAGTTCAAATAAGTTTTTCTATCACGTTTCCAGAAAAAGAAAACCTATAACTATTAAAATAGGCAAACGACAAACAGGGGGTAATAAGGACAGAACTCGAGACTGCCAATGGGTAAATCTAGTTTATTAGATCGCAACGACCTATTCTTTGATATTAATAAGGAAGACAAATCAAGGCACATGAAAGAACATAAATCCCAAAATCAGTACAAATAAGATCTCAATATAACTGTTTATAGTTTATATATTTTTTCACAACATCATTGTACATTTGTTTTAAAGAGATGAATATATATTTCAAAAAGAATGATAGTCATTTTCAAAATTGCTTCTTAATTTTATTCTTTATTTTTATAATGCAAATATATATATCTAGGATTAGAAAAAAATTTATCATATTTAGTGGAATTGTTCTTTACTATGAATGCTTATATGCAGCCAAAACTCAAGTTATTCATCTACTTACATTTTTTTGTAAATGTAGTCTAAGAAACATGATTTATGTATAAGTTGTAATCAGCTTTCATCTAGATTTTAGTAGTTGCTTTTACTCTTAGATCGGTACTTTGTGTCTTTGTCTTTTTGTTAGTTGTTTTTTTTTACGGGGCTTTGTGTTGATCTGACAAGTCAAGCCTTTTACAACTAATTTTATTGTCTGTTCATATGTTGTTTTGATACACCACTGTCCCAGGTGATGGCAGGGTTGGGCGCTTTTTAAATGTTTAACCCCACCGCATGGTGTATTTGAATGTTCCAAGTGAGGGGTCAGTAATTCTATGGTTGTTGTTTGCCGCTGTATATATTATCTATTTTACCTTTATTGTGTTTACATAAGTAAAAAGGCCGTTCGTTTGTTTTCGTTTGAATTGTTTTACATTTTGCCATTCCATGCCTTGTTTATCCGTCTACAGCTTACAACACGGTATAGATTTAGCTTAATTGCTAACATTTATATTACCTTGTCTCTGGTGGATAATTGTCTCATAGCCATAATATGACATCTTCTTGCGTATTTTCATCATATAGGAAAAATGTGTTTTTAAAGAACAATGAGATAACAATTTTATTTAAATGATTTTAACAGAACTTGATCAAATGAAGTACATTGATGTTAACGATTTCAGTGTTAACAATAAGGGATAAGGGTATATACTATATTACATTATATCTAATTTACCTTATTTTGAAATGACAACTGTACATTGTGTATATAACAATATAGCCTAATCATGCTAATGTATCTTCCGTCTTTGTTCAGCTATTACGTTGAATCTTCTTTTAACTTCAAATGATTAATCTACTAATTTTGTGAGAAGTATTGTTTGGTAACGTTTGGTATTCCGACGTTAAATGATTTGATATGAATGAGATTTACAACGTTCTATATTTATAAACTGATCGATTAATATTAAACATAACAGGACTACTGACTCCAATTTGAATGTCCGAAACAAAATCTGGAATAAGTCAGTTGAAAGATACGACAAAGACGTTCAAAATTGTAATCAACTGCATTAAAAAAACTAAATGTTTTTAAACTCAAAATTGAAAAGCTGCAAATACTTAGGAAAAGTCTCAAGGATCACATCACAAATGAATTACAAAAACAGGTTATCAAAGATCCTAGGCTTATAATGTGGTATGCAAGACGCGTGTTTCGTCTACATAAGACTCATCAGTGAACCTCGATTCAAAACAGTCGAAAAGCCAAATCAAATACAAAGTTGAAGATCGGTTAAAAAACAACAATTCCGATAAGTTGTTTTATATACGGCTAAGGCAATTCATTCCTTGGGGAAGAAAAACCTCAGCGGACCGAACAACTAGTAAATTTACATTAAATGAACATATCAATGATAGTTCATGTCAACACAAAAGTGTTGACTACTTGGCTGGTGATACCCTTGGCGACGAATGTACAACATAAGTGGAGATAGAATACTTTAAGTCGAAGAAAGAAGCAACAATACCATGGCAAAAAACAAAAATGACGAGAAGACAAATAACAGCCTACCAAGCACAACACAGAAAGACTGAACAACACGAACATCACCAAAAAAACAAACGAACTTTAAAAATTTTTGAGCTGCGTTGGATAGAAATGCACCTTTTGCAAATGAATATCAATACATCTGTTATCCTATTTGGGTTGAAAAATCTCTATGCAAAGTCTGTTTGAAAATTGGGATGTTTTAGGAACCCTACAAAATAGACCAAAATTCATCTTTTATTTCGTATTTGAATGTTCCAAAATCAATCGAAGTCTTATACATGTACATGTAAATGTGCACTTCCATAAGGTCGATTTCGATCATGACACAGCTCATATCATGATGGAAAAAATCGTAAAACAAGGTACAACCATGAATAAAGTCTCAAAGAATGTTAAGCTTTAACTTAAATGTTGTCAAATAAAAAAAAGCCTTTACATTTGTTTGCTTTACTTTATCATTGAAGGTGCCAAATGTGAAGCAGGATCTGCTTACCCTTCCGGAGCACCCAAGATCACCCCAGTTTTAGTGGGGTTCTAGTTTCTCAGTCTTTGGTTTTCTATGTTGTTTTTTGTACTGTTGGTTGTCTGTTTGTCTTTCTTTTTTAGCCATGGCATTGTCAGTTTATTTTTCGACTTATGAGTTGAATGTCCCTTTGGTATCATTCGCCTCTCTTGAAATGCATATTTTATCAAAACTAAACAATGTTTGTTTAACATGTTTAAACAATGTGACACGTTTAAGAGTATGTTGTTTATATAATGTTATATGTTTGACTATGATGGGAATAGTTAATAAATAAACAACGGTTTACTGTGATGAAACATATAATTGCAGAGTTAAAACGTTTAACGAAACAAGGCTCATATTCGTTTAAAAATAATTTAAGAGAGCCGAAATGCTCATAGACACATAGCTCATTTGTATGTATACCGTCATCAACATGTTAATGTATCTGAAAATTGCCCTTATCGGTATAACGTTTTAACTGAACATGTACCTTTTCAATACATGAAACATCTCACCATTAAGGATACAGTAGTTTTTAATTTTGGGAAATGTTTTCTAAGTGAAACATTGAGTCAAACCTGTAAAAAATCATTCTTGAAATTTTAGTCTTATTTGAAAAATGTTTTAAAACAAAACAGCGGAATTATCCGATCATGACAACATGGAAACACAACTTGATTACGAAATGTGCACTATAAAATGAGAACAAAACCCATTTTACATGTATAATTGACCATAATTATTGATTTGAACCACTTTGCCAAAATGACATGCATATTGCTGAGGAAGACAGTATGATAAAAACATAAGATATTTGACTTACACGAAGTCATGCTGTCAGAATTCCCTTCTATCTATTTTCTTTTTTTATTTTAGGTAAAAACTCTCAAAAACTAAGCCCCCCACTTTTTTTTTTAAGAAATCCCTGTTCGGAGTTGCTACATTCGTTTATGTGAAATTGAGTACTCTGTTTGGCGAAATGTGTGTTGAATGGTGCTCAAAAGCTTTTAATATTAAGCAGATTAAACGGTAAACAGACGTGTACATTGTACATGCATGTTTCGTTCTGGTCGCAATTTGGACAGCACGTCTAAATCTAAAGCGCCAAACATTTGGAGTAGGCCAACAAAATATATACATCTATGAGTGCTTACAGATACCTATTTCACCATAATCATCTCATTGCTGAACCATAACCGTCTTTTCAGGACTTTGAAAACAAATTAAGTTATCTGGATGAGAAAAAGCATATCTGATTATAAATATATCCAACAGATTTCAAATAAAAGGTTGTGTTATAATTTACTTATTTAAGAAAATGAGAATAACAATTTGTAATCCATTGGATTTATTGTCTTCAGAAGCTCTTAACTCGTAAATGTTGTATGCCAAAATCTACAAATGCTTGATAACTAGAAGAGCTATATAATCAAAATGGGGATAAAAATTCTCCTGAGGTAGTTCCAAACCTCCTGCTTCAATCAAATAATTGCTTCGAATAATATATTTCGATATAGCTATATATGATGTGAGAACAGTATTTCTACAAATTATATTATTTTTGTAACGTTTCTCGCATTCTCATACGAGATCAGATGACAGTAAAAAAAATTTTCGCTGCCATGTTGTTGAGGGTTTATCACTGCCATAGTATACATACGTACATCGACTCTTCTACAATATCAGCTAATATTAAATTAGGTACATATGTTTTTGCATATACATGGTTTTTAAAGTTAAATTTTTAATTTCTTTGCGTATTTTGTTCACATTGTTTTGACTTCTATGGCTGGATAGTCATGATGAGTCAGACTTCATTTCTCCTAGCAAAGGTGATGAAAAAACGAACACTGAACAAATGTTCAAAGCTGAATACAGGAAAAAGGAAGTGTTAGCATTTTTTCACAAATGATGCTAGTGCACAACTATTTTGCTAAACAGTTAATTATAAGGCTTTAATTATAAAGTATGTGTTTTTCTGACTGTAAGAATCTACAAGATTATTTTTGCACGGCACTTATGATAAATTGAACTATGCTAAAGAGACTTAACTGTTCACTGTCAGTTAATATTGGTAAGAGTTGTTAATGGAATCATGAGTAAACAAAGACTCCCGATTTTAAATATTATCACAACTTTCACGTAGGAAAACTTTACAAAAACTGTAACCACTAGTCCGAGATTGCTCTGATGTCTAACGGTCTTCTGAAGACTTGCTGGGTGTGGGACGTCAGAGTGCAGTCCATATAGAAAACATGGAAATTGCCGACTAGCTTTTGTCTTCAAATCGTTATAGATCAATTTTCATGTAAAAAAATCATAAAACATTTTTCATCCATTTTACTCCACTAATATGTATCTTTTTTCACGTACTAACCCTCTATTCGGGAACGGACAATTTATGATGCTTTTAATATCTATGTAAATGAAGAAGCGAAAACACTTTAAAACCAGAAAACCAGAAGTTGACATTCTGAGCTTATAGCATCTAGTGCTTTAAAATTGCTACCGTTTATGTTATTATAGCTATGGTGAATCGTCCTGTAGTTGCAGATTTTTAATATATACTTATCGCTGCTCATATGGTTTGATGTTGTTTAACTATTGTAATTGACGTTGTTGTTTCTTCAACACAATGTTTTTCAAATTATCTGAGAATTAAAGACAAAAAGGGTGGGTGAGAAAACCGGGATTTGGAAAAGGTATTAAAAGAAAACAAAAACAAAAATACAAAATATACTGCTTTCTCTCAGGGAAAGAAAAGAGAGCAATAACCAACTATTGATCACTTGTTATCAAGCATGCCAGTCATTCCATACTTCAATTCCAGATACCAATGCAGGCATACACATGTACATCATATTTAAACATTATGCACATTATTGTTGTGCAAAAAAATAAATGATTAGAAATTATGTTTTTCCCCATCTGAGAAGTCGCATTAAAACAGTTTGGGACCGGTATTTAATCAAATGGATGATCATTCGCATGTAAGAAAAATATTGTCGATGGCACTCTTTGCAATACAACATTTTTATTTTTACCGTTATAGAGCTTTTGGGTATTTTATTTCATCCCTGATGTTTGGTATGGTTATTGTTATTCAACCTGTATTTGTTTCGTTTTGTGTTTTGTAAACTTTTTTTTTCTGTGTTCATATTGGTTGTGTTAATGAACACAATTATATATATATGATAAAAAAAAATTTCACAATGTTTCAAGAAACAACATTGTCAATTACATACCTAAATAACATAAATCCCTCTGAGCACTGATCAGCATATATTAAAACTCTGCAGCTACAACACAATTCACCACAGTTGTAAGCTCAGAATGCTACATGAAAGTTAATAAACCAAGATTTCAAAGTTGTGAAGTTGAAATCATCCCTTCGAAAAATTACGGACGGCATCACCAGTTGGTTGACCGTTATGGAATATTGGTTTCACAGATGACGACGGATATGTTCCAATAGTCGTAACCACAATATTGTCCTCCTATTCCCCAAATGTAACCTCCCGAATAAGACTTATCACCGGTTTGTAATTACATTAGTAACACGACAGGTGTCACATGTGGAGCAGGATCTGCTTTCTCTCCCGGACCACCTGAGATCATCCCCGGTCTTGTGGTGCGGTTCGTGTTGCTCAGTTTTTAGTTTTCTATGTTGTGTTGTGTATACTGTTCTTTGTCTTTTTGACATTTTCCCTATAATGCCTTGACTTTGTCAGTTTTTTTTTTTACTTATGTCCCTTTAGTATCTTGTGCCTCTCTTTCATAATATTGGACATTTTGCAATTTCAAATAATTTACAGAGCTTAATCATTTTGCCTTCATACAGTGTAGAGGCCTACAGACTTGAAATTAATGAGTTCCTGTCTGAAAATGCATAAAAGGGTTTTTGGATACCTTCAATATGAGCAAAAACTAAATTGGCAAAAACGTATCCCATACAGTTCAACGAAAATACTACCACATAATTTTGTAAAACATCGAAGCTTCGATATCTCACAATATGAACGAAGGAACTCAAATGAGTTGTTCCTATTGTCACATTTGCTTTGGCGGTTCAATCTAATTATTTCAGACCTCAACTCGATTCTTTTTAATTCGGTCGATGTTAAACTAAACCAAAAGATACAAAAGGCAATTAGTTGTTTATGCTAGTTCAAAATAAAGGGTAATTCTGCCGAGTATACTATATCACTTATCATAGATCATAATATAGTTTTCTTTCTCGTCCTTGTTATCCTCATACCCTCCTCTGTTTGCCAAAAACCACACAGATATGCATTGATTTAACACCCAGTCTTTGATAGAACCATGCAAAAGGCTTATAAGTGGGTCCACATGACATGTCAACCAAATGTAATGAAATATGTCACAATTTTGTTACTCTGAATATGTTAGATATGGTTATGTTTAGCTGATATTTGAGTTGATTTTTATAACAAGCACCATTTATCCTTCGAAACTTGACAAACATGTTTTTGCTTGAGTATAGCTATATTTTTGGGCTGACCGGTCTGAAAAGGGCATTTTGCACATTTTTTTTATACTTCCTAAAAAGATCAACAACAATACCGGAAATCTTGTAAAGTACAATGCATTTTTTAATGATTTAAATATTTCTATAAAGATTTACATGTGTGTTGCAAGTTTTATGATTTTTGAACTGGGGTCTCCTACACCGTTACCATTGCAACGGAATAAAAATTAGTAATTTTCACATATTTTTTACAATAATCCGTATATTTAATCATGAAAACTTATTTATCTCTTGACACTGGCTTATGATATTTGGCATGAAGGTGTATTACAATAAGACAGTGTACATGTATCTCATAAAAATTTAAAACCGTCAAATGACCTTGACCTTTGATCTTAAGGTAAAAATACTTGCTTTTTTTACATTTTCTTATCTGGAGTTCACCTTGTCCTCTCCTTCGACAAAGTCTTTTAATACTTGACACACAAGTGCAGCACCTCAATATCATGTGTCGCGTAACATAGATGATGACCTCGATCTTTGACCTTCAAGGCCAAATAAAACGTCAAGGTCAAATATTTAATTTCATATGTCACCCTAAAACCAAACATATTCTTTCTTGCCATTTACATATGAAAATGAAGAGATGTGGACTGATTGCTTAACTATCCACGTCAGTTAAAATGATGTGGTAGTAAGCAATGTATAGGCCACAGAACGTGCAAGACCTTTTCAGTGCAGCTTAGGGTTTGTAATAAGGGGTCATGCCCCGTCCATCATAAAATAATGTTGTTATTTAGATTTGTCTAAAATAGGGTTCAGAACTCCATCCTTATCCCATATTTAATCTTAATTGCGTTTCTATTTCATCATGAGGGACATGCCCTGCCCCTACATACCATTGGTGGTAAAATAGCTTGAAATATTTTCATATCCCTACCTCTAAATCATATGTATATTCTCAAGCAGCAAGACAACACCTTTGAGTACACCATATATGTTTTTGCTGTGGTTCGTGCCCCTTATATATATATCTGTTCAGATACCCACCCCTAAACCATGTACTCTAATAAATATATCATGACTAGACCAGTTAAGTGAAACATATATTTTGTGCCTCATGCCCTACCCCCCTCGTTTCATAAATTGGTAAATATATATATGGAAAAGTGTACATTTTTCCACGCATTAACCATACATTCTTACTTGCAATGACAATCTTTTTTTTAACAGAATGACTTCTACATGGGGAGACATTAGTTTTAATTCACTAAAACGGTTCTACCTAGTTGTAATTAAATTCAACGACAATTTGGTAGAATTCTGACTTTATGCAGAAAATTTGAAATACAGTGAATTCAGAACGTAATGTGCGTAATATAATTATTGCATATTCATGGTGACGGTAAAATATGTGAGATTAATTAAAGCAAATTAAAATTATATTTAATATTATACAAAAAATGAAATGTAACTTATGTCATGTCACAGTCTGGGCCATATAGGGCTAACTACATGGTGTGGGTTTTCCTGTTTGTTGCAGATCGTGTGGCGACCCCAGGGTGTACATTTTTGGTTAGTTAACTTCTGAGATGAAATATTGTCTCCTTGACATATACCCCATATCTGTTCTTGTTGTCCCCCTCAGCATCACATTGCGGTTAGGAATATATAAATGCTGTTCGTTCGTCTGTCCGTCCGAGCATTGGTCCGAATTGGAAACATTCTAGCATAATTAATCGTTATCTAATTTGGATAAAATTTATTCAGTAGCTTTCTACAGACAACAGTCAAGTTTGAAAATGAGCCTTGTACAAAAATTTAGTAGACAGGTAACATTGAAAATCTGTTGTGTTATTCATATTGCAATGATTTTTAAATTTACAGAAATATATTTTGAAGGTCTCGATGAGAATGTTTCGACATACATTGTACATGTAAACGTCAGCTTGTTAGATTTCCCAAATAAACTAAGAAAACCACGAAGATTTGATAAATAAAGGCTGCGTTTTGAAAAGGTCCAAGAAAGTTGTAAAATTTCCCAAAATTGTAAGAGACGTTATTATAATACCACATCTTTTATTTTTATATTGTATGCTTTTTGAGCAAGGAGGAAAACAAACTTGAAAAAGACCTCGTTATAAAGACATTTGCGGTCCCCTAAAACAACTCCATATAAAATGTTTGCCTTAAATGACATAATTTTTACCTATTATTTTAAACTCTGCAATAGATAGATACTTTACAATATAAAATTCCTAAGGGGTCCATCGGATTCTTGTGCCTTGATTGCTGCTGTCAGTGATAAAGTATAATGTTGACCTAAAAAGTGAGTCCATTTATCAGTAAATACTTAATTGAAAAAAAATCTATTTTTTTTTTTTAGATGCTATTTCTTGATCTTGAAGATTAGTGACTGTCCAAGTTTCATAACAATCCATGAAGTTTTACAAATTTATCATGTCAAGAAAAATCCATCCCAGATTGTCTGTAAATGTTAACTGTAAAAAACTAAGTCCATCTTTCAGATAAACACTGAAATGAAAAACAAATTTCAAAAGTTTGCTTCAGACATTATCTCTTAATCATAAAAAGCTTCCGCCAAAGTTTTATAAAATTGTATGAAGGTTTGCCAAAGTAATTGATGTGTAGCAAATTTTAACCCCAGACTTTAACTACTTGTTAACTGTAAAAAGAGGTATGTCCATTTTTCAGTAAAATACGTAAAATGAAAATAAATATTTGATTAATGAAGATTTTTTACAATTTTTTTGCAGTTTTGCCTGGTATCTTGAAAGCTACAATCTATAGACACATAGATAGAAACTTTAAAAAGCAAGAAAAAACAGATTTACAATTATTTCGTAGAAAAAAACAGTTAAATACATGAGATGAGTTTAATTTTAACGAGTTAACTCTAGTAAAAATATGACAGCGCAAATTATTTTAGAAACCTGTTTTTATAATTAGATTTCTATGTATTGTCCCTTGGTTATATAAAAAATCAATGTTATGGTGACTGTAATTTGTTAGATATCTACACCTTGTTAAATTATTGCTCTTTTTAAAAAAAAATACACTTTAAAAAAACATGGATATACAGATTGATATTTAAATTTTTTTTCAGAAATTGCAATCTTTGACATTTTTCAACAGAATCATAGAAAAAAATCACAATCAGTTTTTTGGTCTAAACATTCTCTTATTACACCTTGATATGCTTTCTTTTATATTTGACTTTATGAAAAGAAAAGAAATATCGAAACACTTATGATGTATCAAGAGCAGAATGCTTAATTTGAAGAAAAACTAGAATTTAAGTGGATCTCCATTCCTTCCTCCTTTTTGAATAAGTTTATTTAAAGGATTGATAAGTTCACCCTAGTTATTTTTGTAAACATCAGCTTTTTATCTAATGGAACAGATTGCCCAGCTATAAAAATACGGTCTCTGAAGTTATTTCTAAAGTACAATTTAAGTACAAAGGGCCATTTCGACTTTTCCCCATCAATTGGCGTCAGTCATCCGTTGTGGTCGTCTGTTAAATTTTACAAAAATCTCCTCCTCTGAAACTATTGGGCTAAATTTAATCAGATTTGGCAATAACCACCATTGGGGTATAGAGTTTTAGAAATTGTGTGCAATGACCACCCCCTTTTTTCCAACCAACATGGCCGACAAGGCTAAAAATAGATCATACGGCGTAAAATGCAAGTTTTGTCTATTATCTTTAAAACTGCTTTAGATAGAGAAAATCTGACCGGGGCAGGAATTTTCAAAATGTTGAGATTTCCCTACCATCTATTTACGTCTAAACTGTCAGACGAGCTTGTGTTGGAGTTTTTGCCCT